>JAECUM010037645.1:0-15135 GCA_016617855.1 Megalonaias nervosa
TATATAGTGAAAGCATTAACTCATCTTTTCCTTACGATTACGAAAGTAGACAAGTACCACCCTATTTTGCTACACATTAGTATGAGAAAAAAATATATAAACAGTTAATAAAGTAGAAATTTGCAACATTATTCAACTTTCCTTTATGAAAACTGCATTTCTGTCAAAATATTTCAGTTCAAACATCTGCTACGGAAGTATTTTTTGAACGTTAGGATAACAAGAGTATAAAAGTATCCCCAATTTTATTATGGAGAAATTTATATTTAGTAATTTGTAGTCACGTGTACGCAAAACATATTGTATCATTTTTCAATTCGCATGATGCATGGTATAGTTAAAGTAAGAAACCTGTTATTATTAAAAGCAAATATTTTATGTGCGAGGTCGCACAAAATGACGTATTACTTGATCTTATGATATCAACTTTTTCATTCTTTGGTCTCAGAAATGCAAATACTGTAACACGTCTAGTATTCGATCCAGTCACGGGTTCTACATTTCGTTAGGACAGTTGGTCATACAGATTACTGAATTGTGGTTGAAAAGTAGAATTTCGTATGGATATATCTGGTTTAAATTGGTTGGATTATGATACATATAACTGTATATGTATCAGTGTTATGGAAATAAATCCATTCTGCAGATCGTTATATTTAAAGTGGGTCTTGTAACAGTAAGTGTCAAAGGGCTCTGATCAAGGGAAACTCTGTTGGCAGGGATTGGTAGGTGATTATCTTGTATCACTCATTAAGTGACCATTGACTTTTGATCGATAGTTCATTACCTTGGGCTGGCCTACAACCTGCCTTGGGTCTTTGTCAGTTTTAATTGATTCTTGATTAGCTTAAGGTTTATGAATGTCAAATAAATGTTGTCTTGACGGCTCTCATTTACCGACTTACCTGGAACAAACAAATGTATAGTAGTATTTCTCTACCCCTCTCCCACTTTAACTACATCAAGTTTACTTTGAAAATACAATCTAGTTATTCATATTGATATTGTATCATGATTATAAGAGACTGCATTCGATAGTTTGTTTCTGATTTATGTTACTCGCTTTTGTTTTGGCGTCGTGATAGGTGAATCAGTGTAGTTTATATACACATACATTTTAATTCGTTTAAGGTGAAGCAATTGTCAATCCATGTCGTAGTTTCATCAATAGGCAACATGCAAAATGTGTATAATAATGCATCATTTACACGTTTATGCTAACGTTATAACAATTTTTAATGATATGAAAGACTTGTTCACGATACAGAGCAGTTGATATATTCTTTATAAGGTTAAACTAACAATACCTTTCTTTATGTTGCCAATTAAATAGCTCGTATATCATATTTTACGCGTGTGTGTGATTTCGATTTTTTAACGTAGCTTTAAAAATTTTTCAGTCATATCGCTACGATGTCTGCAGTGTGACAGTTTATAGTGATGTCTAGCACTGGGGCATCATGCCGCAGACATGTAGCATGATGTCCCACCCAGTCACATTATCCTGAGACCGAGCCGACCAGTCCTAACACTAACCTCTTAATGCTGAGCGTCAAGCGAGGCAGCTGTTAGTACCATTTTTTAGAAGTCTTTGGTATGACTGGGCCGGGGTTCGAACCCGCGACCTCCCGCATCTGAGGCGGACGCTCTAACCACTAGGCCACCCGAGCGGTCAAATATTTTTTTGCGCAATGTTAATTATATACTGAGAATGGATGATTATATGCATTAAGGCCATGAAAATCTGAGTCATGTGATACTCAAATGACGCTTGTCAAGATAAGTTCTATGTTAAATCGTCTACATCAATGCATACAAAAAAGCTTTTTCATTTAATGTAACAATATTTACTTGTAATTTTTTCCAAAGCAAGCCATGCGAAAAATATATTTAGAAACGAATCTTTTTTTTTTTTTAGAAAAGTGTCCTGCGTTTCTGGGATGTACCATAATTTACACATCTTTTTATGAATATAAAAACCATTTGAGTGGGTCTTCAAGGGTAAAATGTATTAAATGTATTACCACATAAGAACACACAAAAGCACACGCACACAACCGTATGTTCGAATTTCGGATCGAGGTCAAAGATGTAGGTTAGGGATGGGGTAACACTAAAAAAGAAAATAGCGATTGCGTGCGATCCGCGTCGTCCAAACTAGGTATTCGTACCTAGTTAAAGCATCTACAATTAGATTCGTCAGTGTCTTCTGACAGGTCCCCAATTCGTGAAAAGTTCCCGATTATATACTACAGTAAGTTTGAGTTTTTTTTGACATATCCATCATCTGTTTCTCATCAATTGGCTGTCTGTTATAATTTTCGATGTACCACAGTTTACCGCAGTTCCATGGACACACATTAGAACTCTTTAATTATTATATAGCATTTGTTCCTTGTTTGTGTGGTAAATTGTTGCTTTGTATAGGAAAGTTTCCTTTAATTTTATATGTATGAACAGATGGCAACAAAGCATATATATGGTTTACAGAGAGAACTAGACTATCACATGTACCATGTAAGGTGGGATAATTTGAAAGCGGCAAACACAAATAATAGCAAGGTGTAAGAAAAAGCTAGATGTTAAAAATACTGTCCGGCGTATCCTAGGTTAAATCCTTGATAAAAATAATATTTGGATAGCTCTGGGGCTCAGATATATTTATTGCGGGCCAGGAACACATCTGACTATAGGGTTGGACTCCAATGGCCCTCTAAAGCTCGCAAAAACCCATAAACTGCATCGACGCTCCATTTTAGTAACATAATCTTCCCGAGCTTCGTGCGTGTGAACGCGCTGACGTGTTCTTTTCCATGATTAGGTCAATCCTACAAGTGGAGAATCCTACACGCAAAGAAAGAACCACCAGATGGATTGTTAAAGGAGACATGATGGCTAGGTCTGCAGTGGGAGGCAAAGCTTCATGAAGATCGTCGTTAACACGCCACTTGGAGGTAAAGTACATTGATGCAATAACATGGACGAGAAATTGACCACAATATACAACAGTCCTCGCGGTTATTGGAGAGGCGAAACAGCCGTTGATAACTAATGGCAGATTGTGGCTTACCAAACAAGCCATGTGGCAGATTCATTTACGCCGCCAGGGAAGATTCCTGTGGAAGGTTTGATGATTAAACCTCCAAAACAGTTCATCAGCTGATATTTTGTTTCTCCCACATGGTGCGGAACGAGGACGCACACACAAAAATATTTACTAACCGTCTGACAGCAGATACAAGATAGTCGAGCCGCTGACGTCCAAAGAGTGCACATATGCGTTCCGATCCACTTACACACGCAGACCGGGGTTCTGCAGGTGGATCCAGTTAAAGATTTGATCGTAACCGTTGTTACATTTGTTCGCGAAACGCCACGTTCGGGCTCGTCATGGACATGTTTACCTACATTGCGATCACGCACGTGTACAACGATTCAACCTTGCACTTGCGGCATGATTTTTCAGGCATTAGTTCGTGCTGAAATTTTTTTTATTGACGATCGTTTTCGCGAGTAGACGCTGCTGCTTCGCTTGGTTATACAAGCGGTGATTAGAAAATCCAACGCTTGGTATCCAGAGTGGGCAAAGATACCTTGGTGCAACTGTAAACACCCATTTGATATTTTTTTGACCAAAAAAGATTTGCCTCTTGTGTGAATTCACATTAGTTGCCAAGGACTCTCCTGATATATGTTTTGAGCAACATCAATATAATACCTAGGTCGCATTTGTATATTTCGAGCTCATTATTGAATATCTTAACGATGTTCTTGTTGACCGGTACACGACTCATTGGCGGTAATGTGCATCAGTAAGTAGTCCTTATCCTTGGACATAATCTTAAGTTTGTCGCCGTACCGCGGCTTAATTGAGTTGTAGTAGGACTTTTCATTGGCAGATTTCAGAGACCCAAAACGAAAGAGCAATGCAAACTGGTTTAATTATTATTTCCTTAGTGTTTTGTTGTGTACGGCAACAAGTCAAACATCGAATGTTTTACGCGATTTCAACAATCAACCCATGTGAAGACTTCTTTGATCTATGTTCCGAACAATATCGATGCGGATTCGTTGTCGCAGATTTTCCATGGTTTTCCATACGCAGCATTATTCACTAGTTTGAAGAAGTCATTCGAAAACTGATTTTGTGGCTGACGATCGCAGATCCGTGTTCATCAAAATGTAAGGGGCCATCCACTCTCGTTTGTGAAATTGCAGACCAAAAGTATTTGCGATATATGCATTCCCAGTCAGCATACAACTGGAAAATTATTATGTGAACGACATAGTTAAGCTTCGGGCGCAGATTCGGCACCAGCTTTGTATAATCAACGCGCTTTCTCCGTTGGCAGCTTACCGTCCACGAGCATAAATGGGTATGGTTACAACCACTCGTGTGGAACATGAATCACTTCTGGGGATGGTGAAACACGTTGGCTTAAAAAGATCAATGGTCGCTTTTGCTCTAGTATTCGCGAAATTGATCCACATAAACTCGTTTACAGACATTGATTGCATCAACACCCAGTCACCCTGGGAATATTACACGAAGCTGACTCACAGTTTGGCGCCGTTTAACCGGAGGAAGTCTTAATAGTGTACTTATACCTGCCATTAACCTATTTCTCTGCATACATATTCTACGTCCAATGCCGATTGGCTGGTTAAGAAAGATCACTTCTAGTATCAGGATCAGATACAGCTATAACTTGAGATATTATTTCAACATCGTCGGCAAAGCTGATTACATCACCTGACTCCGATATGATATTCAAGGAATGGTAGAGCATCCAGACCAACACGTAACGCGAGCATGTTTGGTTTTTACAGTATTCGTAATGACATGATCTATTGCAGAGTTTAAGTTTTTCCCAAGGCATACGTCTTTGTAACTGTTGTATCCCAAATGCTGCTATCGAATTTTGTACCCACACACACACACACACACACACACACACACACACACACACACACACACAATTTTAAACAAATTTAAGGCCATTTTAGGTACCGTACGTATTACTGACGACAATGTATAAAACGTTCTGGTATATAAACAGTTTTATTTACCCAATCCTTTTCCAACTATGTGAGGTCCCTGCTAACGTAAAATTTTCCCCAAGAAGGCATTAGGTCAACATTACTCCTTATGTTCTGTTACTAATTATCACACCAACTGGTACATAGCCATTCCTTGTACATTTGCATACAAACGTCCTAAACCTCATGTCACTCGACCCGCTGATATAAATCCGCAGCTCTGTCTGACTCCTCGTTGTATATATATATATATATATATATATATATATATATATATATATATATATATATATATATATATATATATATATTTGTTTAGGCCTCTTTGACGAATATATATGATATATTTAGGATATATATGCGGTGTAAATGTTTCTTTGAAGTTACAAACGCTATTATTCTGGTAAGTTTATTCCTGTATTAGCCACAGAAGTGAACTCTTTTACAATACCATATGTGACAGTCTATGTGGTTACTAATGGCAGCCTATTTGATTATTAATTACAGTCTCTGTGGTTACTAATGGGAGCCAATTCAGTTATTAATGACAGTCAATGTGGTTACTAATGGCAGCCTATTTTGGTTATTAATGACATTCTATGTGGTTACTAATAATCCACAGTAATACTCTAACAGTGAACCACTTACGTGTCGCCAAAATATACCGATATTTCTGCGAGATCACAGCGCTGGAGTCCCCACATGGAACATATGGGCGTGTATGGGACCACACTTACCGATTACGACTCCCAACCGTTAAACCGTGACGGGTGTTTCGCCACAGACCCACGCGGGCTACAAACGATAAAGCACCAATGTGCATAAATATCATAGACAGGAGACAGGCCACATACTTCTAGGTTATAAAATACCTGGTTGGTCGGTATAGTGGGTCGTCCGATCTGAAAGATATATTAAAATTGTTGGCCCATTGGAGTAGTAGTTAAATAGGCAGATCCTAAACCAAACCGAGAATTATCCTATAAAACTTTCTATTTTGTAATTTTATTAAGGAGTCATTTTCAGCTCAAAATAAGACTAAAAATATTTTATTGGAGTGGCCAGAAATTTTTTATCGATCTTGGAGAGGAGACCCCACTCCTCTACCAAAAATTGGAAAGATGATCTTAAACCAAATGCGGATTCTGGACCAGAACTCCAATGACCTGCTGGATTTGTTTTAGTGATAAAATATTTTATTTTTTTTTCAGTATAGTAATAGGCTGATCCTAAACCAAATGCGGATTCTAGAGCAGAGACCCCCACCTCGAAGATTTGTCGGAGAAAGAATAAACCTTTCTTGATTGAATTAACCTCATTTAACTTCAATGGAAAAAATTACTGGACACTGATTGCTATCCATTTGACCTCAATGGAAAATTACTGGACACTGATTACTAACCATTTGACCTCAATGGAAAATTACTGGACACTGATTACTATCCATTTGACCTCAATGGAAAATTACTGGCACTGATTAACTGTCCATTTTAACCTTAATGGAAAATTACTGGCACTGATTAACTGTCCATTTGACCTCAATGGAAAATTACTGGCACTGGTTAACTGTCCATTGTGACCTCAATGGAAAATTACTGGCACTGATTACTGTCCATTTTAACCTCAATGGAAAATTACTGGGCACTTTAGTTACATATAAACTTATCTCTAAGGACAGTACATACATACAGACGGGCCTTCTCTCTACGTTCAACAGATTTTGTACACCACGTGTTGATATGGTGGGAGAGCGTATTTTTGTTCTGTTGAATTTTGTACCCCCAATTATCTCATAAAAATAGCATTGAAATCGCCTCCATTGACAATGCCAGTGATGGGAATCGAACCACAGACCTTCAATACGAGAATTCCAACATTCCTGCACTGAGCTATGAAATCCGATTACATATATATGTTTTAGAAATTACTATATACTTACCGGTTACCTGATTGTGAATAGCATTTTATTTTTTCTGAGAAACATTAATATAAAATTAAATCTGAAATCTTACATTAATACAGAAAAACGAAATCTAAAATATATCACGTCTATTTGTACAGAAAAATGAAATCTAAAATATATTACCGTCTATTTATACAGAAAAACGAAGCGGCTGTGCTGCTATGTACATTATAGGCAGGAGACTCTGCAGTCTGAAAATTAATAGGTGGGTTTTTACCAAGCCTGTAAAGATTCAGGGAATTTCGTTTCAGTACGGCTTTAGAAACAGACAGACAAACTAATACACCTGGAAATCACTTAACAGACAAAACGAACTCACTAATAAACCTGGAAATCACCAGCAGCGCTTTAATACAGACAGTCTGAAAATCAATACAGTGCATTCGTACCAATCTATATTCGACAATCCAGAACAAGCTGGAACGGTATTATCTCCCTTCTATAATGCCCAAGTCCTAAAGTATTAATTCCACTTTTGCAATATCTTTTATCATCAAAATTGCTAAGTCCATGTTTAATAATCGTATCAGTTTCAAGCTTATGAAGATTCGTTCTAATGACATTTGTCTTAATAAAACTGACATTATTGTTTAGAGCGGTTTTAAAATCATTAAAATTCATCATCTTTTTCACATATCCTCGAGGAATACCTTTTGCTTTTTTATAAGTTTATTGTCATCTAATATGACAGCATACATCTTACTCCTTAATCCAACAAACTCTCTCACCGGCACAAACATAAATTCGTCCATAAATTTACCAATAACTTTTTTATTCGTATTATCATTAAATCCACTACTAGTCGGATAATCAGATAAATCAAATAAGTCACGGTGTTTATAAATATCTTCATAGACATCTTCACATTTTATATTATAAACTAGCGAATCTGTATCAGTAAATAGCAACTCTGAATCTGGCCACTGCTTTTTAGTAAAATTATAGTGAAAGTCGTACATTAGCCACTTTGATATATCAAGTACAGCTGCACCAACATAAATCGGTTTATTTAACTTTAAATTTGTCTTTCGTCGTTGTATTGCAACAAGATTTTCATTAAATATTTTCATGCTGACAAAACCATCATCGTTAACTAATTTATTTCTGCGATTTATATCATTTACAATTTCTATCGAAACTCGCTTCCGAATATTTTCCATTGTCTTTCCAAAAACTGAGTTATTCATTAACTTAAAAAAGTTTTTCTCAAAGTCGGTCCTATCCACAGCACGACGTTTGGTATTTAAATCAATATAATTTGACATCCACCTCGATTGATTAAATTTTAGTACGCGATGGACTTTTCTCAGAATTAGTTCAGCATCTACTGCCTGTTTTAAATTTTTGTAATGTATCACGTAATTTCTTTTATTTAGCAAATTTGGAACTAACGTATTAACGATCAAATTTTTGCTGTTGTCATGGCTCATTGCTCGGGTGATAGTAAACTGTAATCTATCATCATCGACTCGGCACAAAATGGGTAGTTGTTGAGTAGATCATGCAACGAACTAGGATAATCTAGATCAACTTCAACAAAATAACTGACATCGGAAAATCTTTTTCAGTTTCTTTAAGAAATTGATCTGGAGATATCCAATGAAATCCACCGCATGGCATTGGCTCTGACATTGCATACCCATACAAATTGACGCAATCTTGATAAATAATATAACTCGACGGGAGATTTTTATCATAATCTTTTAGATATTTATTATTAGCTACTGCATATTTTTTTTTGTTATAACATTAATTCCGCCTCTGATACCTTCTTCAATAAAATTAAACATATCGACGTCTGTTAAGAGATCTAATTCTATTTTGCTTGTTTTTAGTAGAGCGTCCCACGACAGCCCAGGAGCGGAATAATACCAACAAGGATCTAGTCCATAATTGCTGTAGCTTACTCGACGAAAACTTTCAAAAATATCTGCTAGTAATAAAACATCTGTTTTCAAATATATATCGTGATAATCACCAAATGTTTTACACCTAAATTTATTCTAAATATTTTGTGCATATTTGTATTCGTCGTCTGACACATCTTCACCTTTTAGCTGCGAGTAAAATTTGTCTTTGTTAGGCAGAGAAGTTTCATCAAATCTGCTCCAGTCGTCGAGATACTCATACGGAAAGATACCTTTTGTTTTGTCAGATCGACGTAGTTTTCACCAAAGCAACTTTGCAGATTATTAAAAGTGCTACAACCTTTTACAAGTTCATCTAATGATGCTGCCATAAATTGCAGGCTGTCAATAAAACGTAATTTTCCGAGAGTAACTGACATATACTTTTCAAAATTATTTGGAATACATTTTATCTTATTATTTAGTTTTAGTTTAGATTTAATTTCCTCATTACCAAAACCTTCTACAATGATATGACTATCATAGCCACGAAAGTTATGTAAAACGACAGGTATAAACTTTGGTGCATGAAATTGTAAATTACAATTATTATGAGTTGCCCCTCTGTATTGTCCAGTTAAATGACAATGATCGCGCACTTTATCACGGACTCCGTTTGAGTCTACCAATAACTTCTCGCAAATATGACAATTAACCGCTTCGTTAAATTCAAGTTGTTGCTTAGATGTTATTTTTATTGGAGCTGTCCTAAATAATTTGTTAGAAATTTTATTAACATCATCTATCAGATTTTTAAATAACCATACCGCCGGACTTTCAGATTCACTATCTTTACATCTATATAACTTTAATGGACATGAAAACGTATCGTCGACGCAACAAACTACTTTATAAGCTACTCCGCAAGGAACATGTTGCTGTATTTTTCTTGTACTTGATTTATTAGGATTAGTTTCAGCGCCAGCCACTGGAACGAGTAGACACTCGAAATCCGCATAAATAACGAAAGGTATATTTAGCTTATGATCATAATTTTTAAATTTTAAGACTTTTTCTCTCTCGCCGGGCATAGTCATTCTTTGAACGTTGATACAGTATTTAATATGTTCCTGTAGTTTCTCATTCTTGGAAAAACCCTGCAAACACTTGTAACATAAATATTATTTTTTTATTTTTATTATACTGTCCGCCAACTAAACCGTTAAAGTTTTTTATCCAAACGTAATGTCCTTTATAATAATAATACATTTATTGTCTTTTGTGTGGCAGTCTCTGAAATATATCTTGAGTAAACATTTTCTCGCCCATCTAGTCTGAAAACATTTACTGAAATATTGTTTTGTTTTTGAAACTTTGGTATCTGATTTTCTGCCACTGGAAAAGTTATTCCGTTAAAATCTAGTTCGTCTTTGTATGGCAAATACTTTTCAATTCTATCACTGTGGTCACTCTGTGGATGTCTCTCCGACAAAACTGACCAACGAAAACATTGATCATCGTTGTTTTTAACACTTATACAGCAATTTTTGTTTTTAATTTTTTTTGGAAGATCAACGTAAGAACTACCTCGAAGTACGTTATATTTTGTTGTATGAATTAAAACTTCCTTTATCACTTCAAATTTCCAACCTGACCCAGATGAAGTAAATTCCTCCAATTTTTTATTTTTTTCTTGGTGTATTTCATCGGCGACAGAGGAAATATTTGTTCCAGTTAATATTTTTCGTGATTTAGCTGTTAAATATGGTTCTGAAATTTCGCTGTCGAAACTTGTGTTTTCAAAGATTATATCAAATATATCTTTTTCGATTACATGTAACTTTGATAAAATCGTGTGATACTGAACTATTAGCTTGATACTTTTGTGAGCTGTAAGTTCCTTAGATACAACAGGTTGTAAAAGATGATATAAATTTGTAGAGTTAAAATTTGCTAAAACATTTTGATCATCAAATTTGTAACTGTTGTCATATCCTGAGAATGCACTAGCAACTTTTTCTGTTTTGATAATGCTCTTTTTAGCAATATCGCGCAATTTTAACATTATATATAGTATTGTTATATTTAATTGATTTTTTAAACTTATTTTTCAATTAGAGATATAAATTCCCTATAGTATAATGACAAAAATTTTAAGATATATCAGAATGACAGCGGAAGAGGAAGAAACTTATCATGTTCATCCAAAGTACAACTTATATGCTGCAAATGCACTTGGTTCGGTTATTTGTATAAAATCTAAAAGATCTGTAGGAAAACCAACTACGGCTGGTATGATAATTTCAGTAAAAGGAGATGATACAGATATCACCGAAATGTTCAGAAAAGATTTTATTTATAGTTTGTTTTGCGAGGACATTCCAGAAGGACAGCGAGTCTATCGAGTAAATAATTCGATTACTGATGATAATATTGAGAATTTAGCTTTACAAAACGAATTTCGACCTCATCCAGTATTTGATGTATATGAAGCTAATGATCGCGGAATTATCCGGCATAGAAAAACTAAAAAGTTGTTGGTTTTATGCAAAACACTGGATATTTAAATGTAATGGTACGTAAAACTAAGACTGACCAGGTTTGTTATAAAGCCCATCGTTTTGTGTACGAAACATTTAATGGCGCTATTCCAAATAATTTAGTTATCGATCACATTAAAGAAATTAAAACCGACAATCGTTTAGAAAATTTAGATTTAGTTACACAAAAGGAAAATACTAAACGTGGTATAGGTGGTGGTAATAATTTTAAAAATCCTAAAAGACCAATTGTTTCAACAAATTTAGAAACTGGAGAAAAAATGAAATTTAAATCAATATCAGCTGCCGCAAAATATCATGAAATTAATTCTCGTGCAATAAAATTTATTGCAGATAATATATACAAAACAGCAACGTCAATGTTGACATTTGATAGATTTAGTTTTAAATATGATGATTAATTATATTTCTTAGCTCGGTCTTTGTAAGACAATTATGAGAAAACATAAGAATGTCATCTTTATCAAATCTTAATGTTATAAATGAACTTTCATTAAGTTTGTTTCTTTCTGCCGTTGTTAGAAGTATTCTATCATTTTCGCCTTGCAATACAATAACGTCAATAGAATAAGCACTATAACCCGACAGACATTTTCTAACTGCTTCAGCTAATTCTCTATAATTTAGTATATTAACTTTTTGATGATATTTTACTTCAGCAGATTTTGTTTCATTGGTCATTATTATTATAAATTAGATAAAAGTATATTATAATATGGATTTAATGAAACGACTTGCTGATATATACGCGGAAGATTATATCGCCACAAAATTGCAAGTAATTTTGCCAATCACAGATACATTTTCTAGCTATAGCGAAGATGATATTTTGTCCGACGATGAAGTAGTTACTGTCGCTGACAGAAAAAATTACAGCAGGCCGACAACTGGACGTTATATTGTTAAGTATCACATTGCTAAAAAAATAATAAAATTTAATTTTACAGTTACCGAGCAACAAATAGTTTGGCAGCTTATCAAACCTCTTTTAAATATAAAAATAACTGGCTATCAAAGAAATATAAAGTATTATTTTATTTTTGTTAAAATATTTAATTTAATGCCAGTTGATAATACAAGAAAATTACATTTAATTTCGTTATGCAAAACTATTAAATGTAAATCTGTACTTGTAAAGTACGAACAAATTTATAATAACATTATTGTATCGACTTAGTTGGCACCCAGCTATTAAATTTATCACTATATCCTCTCCATTTAACTAAACTTTTGTTACCGGGCTTTCGGATAACTTTTTCAATAACAAATACGTCTTTGGAAGTTTTCTGAAGTTCCTGTTCATAAAAACTATAAGCTCACTCAATAGATCCTTTAGCGCGTATGTTACAGGTATTGTTAAAAGTACTTTATCAACAACAAATACTTCTTCGCTCCAGTTCGGAGTAAATCCTTTTTCAAATGTTTTTTTTCGTTAGAGAAATTCTAACTCGATCACCCACATTAAATTTATGTCTGCGATACATGTTTTCGTTCGCCAATATCGGATTTTTAATTGCATCATCTGGCGACATTTTAGTGGTTCTGTGTTTTGTGTTATTATATTCATCAACAATGTTTTATAAATTATCAATATATTTATTTGTATTTTTAGCTGATAAATACTTATGAATTTTTTCGTTTAGTGTACGATTAAATCGCTCGACGACAACGCTTTTACCTTCGTTTTCTGTAACATATTTTTTTGATGTTATTTTGGAGCAAAAGCTGCTCGAACTTTTTATTAAAAAATTCTGCTCCGTGATCAGTCCAGATTCTATTTGGTTTTCTTTCTGCAGTTGTTATTATTTGTTTTAGCGCATCAGTTATTGACGTTCCTGTCTTGTCTGAAACTGGCACACTAAAAGCATATTTACTAAAAACATCTATGACATTAAAAAGATATCTTCTGTTATCGTTAAATTCAGCTAGATTTGACAGATCTACTAAATCTATCGCCCAGATATCGTCAACGGCATTTGCGACAACTTTACGTCGCGGAAACTTTTTTTTTAGGTTTGTGTAATTCAGCTGCTAGATCATCATACAATTGTCCAAGACGAGACTTTTCAAGCCCGAGTTTATATTTTGCTCCAATAAAACCCTGCACCAACTTTCGGTCAACCCTTTCTCGCATATTTATCGGTTTCATATCACGAAGTTCGTCCAACATTACCTTATCACAGTCTGATTTTGAGTTTTCTACACGAACGTTATCAGGACGTTCTATATCACGGTAGCAGATATTATGGCGCATTGCTATCTCATCAACTTGATTGTACGGTTCTTGTCCTGGCAGCGGATTATCATTTTCATCTAGTTGTTTATCAAGTGGATTATAAGGTCCAGTATATTTATGGCCTGGGAATGTCCAACCGCCTTTTGGTTTCGGCAATTTGCCAATTACTTTATGTATGTCTATACCTGTTCCAATTATTTCTCTGTTGTTAAATCATTGACAGTATGTGACAATTTTATTTTGCTCGAGACATAAATCTCTGCCAGAATCGCACTTGCATATCATTATATATTTTCAGATTTATAATAATATTTGTTTTGAATCGTTTACTAAAATAACGTCCCGGACAACGTCAGTACATCCAGCTCCGGACAATTTCCTCAAAAACATACTTTTTCTTTTTCCACAGATTGCGCAAATACTTTTCAGCATCACCCTGTTGTTCTTTGTTTTTTCTGTTGTTTCATTGATATTTTCTGTTTTAGTTTTACATTTGAGTCAATATGTTAACATTATATATTTGTAATTTAGATAAAATTGGCAAAATTAATTGCAATCTCATCGTTAGCGTGAGAAGGATGCTTGTCAAACTGTAAAATAAATTTTAAAAAATTGGAATCCGATGTCCTGACGTTGTCAGGGGATTTAGACATCTGTTTTATAAACGTCACGCAATAATATACACAAACTGATGTTCCAATAGGTTGAAGTTGATTGGACTAGTAATTAATTATTTTATATCTGGACATATATTTTTGTATTGCGTTACTTGGAGGAAGTCCAAACGAGTCAAAATAATTGTTATTATAAACTGCTACCCAATGTGTACCAGATCCGTCGTTGAAATCTTGTATATTTATCACACACGATCCCCCAGCAAACGGCAACGGAATTGACGCAAGTTCATTTTTGGAATAAACTCCGTGGAAATTTTTTACTTGTTTTAGTTTATCAAGTATATCAAAGTTACTTAGCGGGGCCGTGTTCCCGGTAATGTTAGTCATCGTCCTATTCCCAGCAGACTTGGCAGTAGACTTCCCGCTAGTCCCGCTAAAAGTGGAGTTATTGGAATAAATCCTCCTTTGGTTGTTCTTCGACGTCGCGGTGTCTTTTTTTTCGTTGTTGTTTTTCTTCGTCGCTACATTATATTTATCAGTCACATAAAATTAAACGAAACATTAAACTAAAAGATTAAACGAAACATTAAACAAAAATTTTCTTTATACCACTGCCAACAATACCACCACCGCGAACGATACTACTGCCCTCAACTACTTTTTTCGTTGCGCCAGATATTACTCCAGAAGCTGCTGCTAATCCTAATGCACCTAACACCGGCAAAAGTTTTGGTATTAACGTTCTGGCCATTACAGATAATGCCGGACCAAAGAAACCGCCATGTTTTGCCATTGCAGTTACTTGTGTGGCGCTTAAATTTAAAACAAAAAGTTTGCCACGGTTATATTTATTTACTTGTTTCTTGGTTAA
>JAECUM010037647.1:0-15640 GCA_016617855.1 Megalonaias nervosa
TTATTTTTTTTTTTTTTTTGTTTCTTTGTGCAGTTCATCGCACAACTCAGAAAATATCCGAAGTAACGCGCTTCTACCACTGTTTCGTATATTTTCTGTTGTATCTATTTATTCTGGGTAACTAAACAATCTACTATTCACTATGAAATTAGGCAATGGCTCAAAATTTATGACGTGACAGAGCCATATTTGAACTTCTTAGAGACCAACAACCCCCAAGATGATATCGTCCCATAAGAGTTAACAATCTACGTGCAACTATTAAAAGTTTTTCACGTTGTTTTCTACTCCATGCCTACTATTGTGCCAAATGCATATCAGCGAAACTAAGGGATATCGGATATGCATCATTGCCTCTGGACTCCCAACATTGTTTATATCCATCTGAAATTATAAATTCATTTACGTCCTTACTTGTCTCCATAAATCTATATTTATTATTGTCGTCGAGTTCGGCTCATATAATAAACCATCCAGGCCGGTAGGAAAATTATCGAAGCGATACGCGCGCTCGTGCAGAACTAACAGTAGGTAGTACCCTATACGGCAATATATCACCATCCAGACACAAGAGATTTGGTTAACTTCACAATCATCCTTCCTTGCTCATTACACGAGTGACAGCAGAGCTACAAAGCTAAGCGATGGTATTCCCAAGATAACGAGGGTGAATATATCGCCCTAGCTAACGTTATAGTAAATCAAAATAATTTCGTAAAAGATGACATTTTTGTTACCTTCAAAGTTTATATTTTCAAGTCCTACATGCTGCCAGATATAAAACATTAATTTTTCCGCCAAATGTCTATCAGGTCACAATACGGTTATTTCTTTACCCAAATCAACTTAACTTTGCCATGCGGTGCGCCACCTCCAGATGTTGGGTTAGCATGATTGACAATTTGAACACCGGAAGATCTTACCGAACGTGCTAATATACTGTTATTGTTTCCACGTTTATTTCAGATAAGACGAATGTTGCTGAAGCTCGTATGCCAGTTATCTAACTACAGAAACTTGAATCAGCTAGAGACAACTTGGCCTAAGGCCTAAGAAACGCTATGCGATGAGCTTAAAAGAGGTTTGAAATAAAATTCGATCATTAGTCACTTTCCGCAGTCAGAAGATGATATGGGTAAGCAGGTAGAAATCGAAAAAATGATTACGCGCTTTTGTATTTAGTGGCTATCTTGGGGCACATACACAAATAATTACCATTATTGTGGGAGGCACGTTCAGGTGTATCGTTTAAGAACAGTGTTTAGTGAAGCTGAAGAAGAGATGCGATGCAGCAGATGACGAGGAAATACCAAGACATCACATAAAGGGTGCTCAGCAAACTGGACTTTGCGCTCGGTGTTTGTATATACACAGTGCGTTCCAACATGGGCCTTCAAATTTACTCATACGTGGGATATAATAATAATTTATTAATTGCCGGCAATTGAGCATCCCTACGCATGAACTCAGCTATCAGCTCTGTACAGAACATAGTTTTTAAAACCGTACTGCAGAACCATCCCGAGCGCCAAATCAACTTTAACCAATGAAAAACGAATACATTTTAAGCCGGCCCAGTAAGAGGTGTCCGCACGACCACCAACGTCAAGAGAAGCGAGCTCGGTCGACGCTCATGAAAATACCGAAATGGCTTTAATATCTGCTGATACAGTCATCGGCATTGCAACTATTTGTGTACGCGGTTAAGCCGCTAACTCTGGTACTCTCTAAGTGGCTGCTTAAAACAGCCAAACGAACCACTACAAAGGATGACTGCAATTAAAAAAATACGTTTTATGCCAACCAGCCGAGCAGTACCTGGCATTTTAAGCAGCCTGGAGACAATTGATCCGATGACACCTGGCAATGCTGCTGACACTTTTGTGGCTAGATCCTTAAGCCAGTGTGCTAGGGTTCTCAGCATTTTCTTTATCCAGTATTGTATGGATCAAGGTATTGGCCCTGTTGTTGACAGATGAGCAGGTATGCTGTTAAGGCCCTAGGCCAAGAGTATTTCGGATTGCCAAGACAGCAGAGCCATTATAGATCATAAAGTAGTAAGTAGCAAGGAGATATTTATATCCGGTTGGTGATAGAGAGTTTTAGGCTCCCGCCGAGATTAATATCTTATCTAAAATATCGAGCATGGTTTCATTTACATCTGTCAGCTGAGATCTCATTTTTCCACTCAAGTCGTTTAGAATTCGTTCGCGGATCGTCAACTCATCTATTGATCTTGGATGTTTTTATCGACAGAGTGAATAGCCTCTGTGCATTCCCCGGCATTATTGTCCGTTAGTATTTTGTTTTTTGGGGGTGGGTGGGTGGGTGGGTGGGTTGATGGGTGGGTTAAATTCTCGATTTCCTATGATGTGACTAAAATTGTTAAAGCTACTTTTAAATATCCACATACACACACTATTTCCTATTCTATTTCATATATCTTTAAGGCTTGCGTTTTACTTGCATCATAAAGTGTTCTTAGCTGCTTATCTAGTGAGATTAAATCACGTGACGTTATTTTTGGAGCTTCACGGATAACATCCTCCACTTCACTCCTTATAGTATCGTTTAATCTATCGAAAGCTTCTTCTGACATCATGGTCATTTCTATTTCGGATGGTATTCTATTTTCCTGAAGCTCATTTACATATTATAGTTCCTTTACCTGTAATTTTCTGATTTTTGCAGTTTCTAGAATTGACATGCACCCTATTTCCTTGGCAATTATCAATGTAGAAGGTCTCAGAATGTAAATATTGTTTTTCTTTGTGTGTTAGATTATCTAGTTGCTATTTAGTTTTATTAAAATAGTTCCGTCTTATTTTGATCAAGACTGAGTCATAGTTTCGTTAATTTCTCCTGAATATTTATTTCTTCTTAAAATGTTTATTGCTGAGTGACCACGTATTTGCTGGAGAATCAACCTGAATTCTACTAACCAAAAGAAACATCCTCAAAGTAATCATTTGTGTCAATGGGTTTTATAAACAATTCGACAGGATCCTCATAAAGACCTGTTTCAATTTCTCTGCCGACATAATATGGACTTCCACTAAAGTCTTTGATAGGAATATCCTCAAAATATGGACTTCGACTATAGTCTTGGATAGGAAATTCCTCGAGATAAGGACTTCGACTAAAGTCTTGGATAGGAATCTCCTCAGCCATATCAAGCTGTGTAACAGTCGCACTATCTTCTGGATGAACGTCCGACATTGTGTTTTAATTAAAGAATTACAAAATATATACATATTTCCGCATAAAGTAACATTGCTGCAGCACGGAGGGTCGTAAAATGTCATAGTTCAGAACAATGCTCACTCATTATCGCTCTGTGCGAAGAACTCTTGGTATAAAAGGTCTGAGATCAACGATTGCCGCTATGAACAACCAAAGTATCATCAAGACGTTACTAATGAGATTTCCAAATTTAAGTGAAAACGACGGTTGCGTTCTACTAAAGGCACGGTGGTTGCTGATGCTAACCGCTGTATCGTTAAAATCCAGTTAGATCAATAAGTAATACAATATCAATTATGATGGAAGGTAACAAGGTATACTGCCTGGATGACTCTCGTGTGTTGGAAGTGTACAGTGATCTGCGGTTAACAGGTATCCAGAACGAAAACAGAGCACGTCTGCGTGCGATCTCAAGAACCCAAATGGCCGCCTCTCAGCCCGATGAAACCATATCTAATACTATCGGTAGCTGAAACCATACTGCAATGGATGTTGATATGTTAACTGACCATATGAATGTTTATCAAGCTGCAAGGTCAGATAGATTATTTTAGTAACTTACCTTCAGCGATTATGGTCGGGTTGTGAGGAGCACAGTCAACACAGCGACGTACGTCATTATAGGCCCCGCTGTAGAATTCGATGTCGTAAACCACCATGATCTCGCTTGGACAATTTCGTAATCAATACATGAACCCGGTCTCAGTACTTTATACTAGACTATCAAGGCATCGAAAGCTCGTTTTCAACGAAAGCGACACCGTGTGAAATATTGGTATGAACTCACCAGCGAGGAACCTGGCAGCTATCGTTTTTCTTTATGAGGATGTTACCGCTAATCCTAATTATGGACGAGACACAGACATGGTGTAATCCGTTACTTAATATGTTATTATAAGAAACAGCGTTTTATGAATATTTTAAATATGTAATTATTGTTTGTCGTAGAATCATTGTTAACGATGCTTACGACCGTCCCTGTCATAAACGAATGGAAGATAACAGTAATCTTAATTACTCGGCCTGGAACGAGACCCCGAATAAGATCCTAATAAAATGTTACAATCATTTTATCAAAAATACAAAAATACAAACATCCTTTTTATCCCAGACGACTGCGAGTTTTTACCAAAGTTCATCAGTCTAAGCGCAAGAATAAAATTGACCTTTATAAGCAGACACTCCAAAGTAAGTTTATGGGTAATTTCTCGGAGGAATACGCCGGTGTCAAAGGCTTTTTGCGAGTAGACTTTAATGGATTGATCTCAATTACTGTGAATATGCCGACAATTTTAAGGACGTACTGCAAGCAAATAACGTCATTTCATTAGAACATCACGACGAAATTAATTGTTTCTTTAAAAAAGCAAAACACATAGTGTGGTCGTCTGTTAATAAGGACTGAAATTGTTGTCATGTGTAAGATATGGAGCAGTCCACGCAGCTTTTCTGTTCCATAGTCGCTGTTGAGTCTCGCGACACTCCAATCCTTTTGTTATACATGGCAGTAGTAGCGGAAAAGCGGATGCGACGGTTGCTAATACTGACACAGTTCGTGGATCAAACAGAAGGTTCGCTACCACTAAAGTATGGGTCTCAAACACGCGGCCCGCAGGTCGCATGCGGCCCTCCAAGCCGTATCCTGTGGCCCTCAAAATGATTGGCGTCATAAGGTGTCACGAGAGAAAACTAAGGGTGGTGCGGCCCTTGGGCCATAGAAAATGCCCCCATGCGGCCCTCAAAGTGGTTTGAGTTTGAGACCCATGCACTAAAGGGAGAGAAATCGTTGCGATGAATATCAAGAAGCTAATTTATAATGCACGTGCCGAGCTAGGTCTAATGCCGCAACAGACGTCGACGCAGGCCAGTGTAGCATGGTTTCATTACCGAATACAGATAAAGCTAGCAAAGGGACATCACTTTCGGCGTAGCAGTGAGACAGAAGACGTATCACCAAGAGATACAGAATCGAATCAAAGTCGTGCTAATGATGCACGCGAGCACTGTGCCGAATTAATCAAATATGCTAGAGTACGGGAGTATCTCAGTGGTAGCCTAGCTACCTTAACAACTGGATCAGCTGAATTCCATGACGGACGAAGAGGTAATTAAAATTCATTCTACTTATAAATCTGAACTGGGTACTCTCATTATTAAGTCTATTGGCACTTCGCTGATACTGCTATACACCATCGTAGCTTCACACCTCTCGCCTATCGACAATGACTTTGAACTAGCAGACGAGTTAGATAATGATCCAATTATACAGTCCTTTTGTGTAGTGTCTGCAGTAGTAATTACTTTAAATCTGGTTCATTATTCGCTCATCACTCCGCAGTAGTAATTACTTTAAATTTGGTTCATTATTAGCTCAACACTCCGCAGTAGTAATTACTTTAAAAATCGTGTTACAGCCAATTGAAACGAAAATGCATACAGAGAAAGACGAACTTATTTCGCAACCAGTTGCATAAGGTATCGACACGAATTAGTCCGCAACATTGTTTTAAACAATAATACAAACTGGACACTAATCTATGCAAGAACATGAGAAGGATCATCGGCAAGAACATATTCAAGTCCTTCGGCAACAACATATTCAAGCACTTAGCATCCTAGCTAAACACCCTGAACGTGTGGTAGCTAGAAAAATGATTAGCAAAGCTTAATAAAGAACGAAGACACTTCACTAGACCGACATTGGAGATTCGTGTACAGAATCAAAGGAAATGAGTCGCCAAGCAATGCCCTCAGTCATCCGATCGAAGTACGAACTTAACTAATTAAGTCGAGGCATTATCTGTGTTAATGGTATAGGGGTGCTTTATGCACGGTGGTGCAAAAATAGCTACACACGAGGCATTGTACAAAGACCCTGTCCACCACAATGTGTTCCAAATGCAACAGTTAGAAATTCGCAAGATCCCTCTTATATGGAATAATGACCGCTAGTGGAAGAGAAATAGATGACATTATATATCGTGCTGGTGTATTGACCGGTATTGAAATAGGATTTGTTTCTTGCTAAAAGAGTATTTAATGTGAAACACATCAATATAGGCTACTTCGATCTTGAAGTCCTTTTTAATCACAGCACAAGCCTTTTGGACACATGCTACCCTTATATATATATTGCACCAACACCTCCATTTTAGTAGCACGTGTCGCCCAGGTAAAGGTGTATGAAGTAGCAATGTTGGTAGGCGGAGCAATAATTCACGCTTTACGCTTTACGGGATCAAATTATTTATGTATGAAATTGGATAAAATAGCAGCGGACGAGGAATATCAACAACGCAAAAAAATCGTTTTAGAACAATTACAGTCAAGAAGGTAAAGCAGAGGCGAATTTCGACAGTATAGAGGGCGTCATGCAGGAGTACATTACGATTACAGGCGAAAGTGACGACGTATTGGCTCTGGGATATCCATTCTGATCTTTATACGCTGTCATCTGTGCAAAAGGATTAAACGCTAAGATTTATTGTTGGAGGTATGACTGTAGAAGGAATCATTGCATATAGCTAACTGTAGCGCACGAAATGCAACAAAGGTACCGTGCACTATGAATCGTGTATCTCGTAAGCTGCAGGATTTATATTACAGTCTTTGAGAATACTGGTGTGGTCTATCTGCTCTGAACAAAAATTATCAGAGGTTGCAAGAGTATTCAGCAATGTGGCTTTGGACTGGTTTAAAAGGCAGCGAGGTGGCAAATTTATTTACTGCCCCCCCCCCCCCAACGAAGTAACAGGCCACTATTCACAGCTATTATTAAAAATGATATACACAAGGCTGATATTCTTTTTCCACCAATGGTATAATTCCAGGAAAACCATGCAAGTACGCACTGACATTAGTTGATGTTGCCACTCGGTATAAAGTGTCCGAACTGCTAAAAGTAAATATTAAGGAGAAGCGCTATGGGCGCCGGAAATATAATACACAGGAAAATACTTTTCCTGGCCAAAATAATGCCAGTCGATTCAAGTAAAGAATGTATGGATGAAAGGACTCGATTGCTAGATGAACATAATGTAAAACGACGACTAATAAATAACTGGACTTCAAAAATTTCAGGTTATTTGTTGAAAGATGTAACCGAACAATATCGAAGTTTATATGAGAGATTATTTAGGTTTCATTACGCCAGGGCGATGTAAACAACAATCATGATACTGAGTATGCTGCGTTCTATAAATGCTGGAATAAGTTTTTAGCGCGATACAGTACCTCGATCTCTATGCGCGAAGCTCAGCGACAAAGTGAGTCTCTGCTGCTTACCATGCCGATGATGTATTTTTTATATGAGATAGGAGAACTGGAAGGCGGCAGTCACCACGTTACAGATCCGTTTTGGTCTCTCGGTAACTTTCATATTAAAACCCCGGAGAATATTCCAGCGCAGCCTGTAATATTTTACATTACCACTACTAAAGTTGTGGCTTAGTGGACGCTGAAAACCTCCGCCGCCAAAAATATGTGGTTGGAGGATCCGTATCTCGCAGAAGATTTGTCTGCGAGAAGCCGAGATAATACAGGATGATATCCAGTTACCTCAACATTTCTCTATATAGCAGACAAAAAGGCAGGGCATCGTTGTGCACTTTATTTGCTTGTTCCTGCGGCGTCCAAGGCATGGGTATTTTCTTGCTGTTGTCTTTGCTATTTCTGAATACAGTTCAATACGGATTTTTAATCCATATGTAGTGATTCTTTTCCTCGTCGTATGTCAGTTTGCTCAGTAGCAGAAGGTCGATCTCGTGTTCTCTCCTTACCATTGACTTTCTGATAATTCGCCCCAGTCAAATAAGTTGACTGTATTGGAAACTTAATTCCTGTAAAGTTTAGGCTGCCTAAAAGTTCTTTATATTTGGTCTTTCGATAGACGATAGTCTGATCGATGAAGGGCTGACAGCACAGATCACTCAAAGAATTTGTCGTCTGCGTTCTGCACATTGACCACCCAGTTGTTTGGCATCGATTACGGGGTGTTTGATGTAACTAGATCATCGAAGAGGAACATTCTCTGAACCTCCGAAATCAACAGAAGACCCATCCCTGCTAAATTCCCCTATTCTAGAGAGACTTTCTGGCAAGGAATTTTCAACTTCATAAAATGGATCGTCCATGATCAAAATGGCATGTGCTTTGTTGGAGAAGTCTGTTAATGTATTTTTCGTTTCAGTCATCTTAACTGAAGTTTCCTCAGTGTATGCTGCCTTGGATAGACTGAATTTCCATCTGATCGTTAAGAATAAGGATAAACTTTGTCCGGACGAATGCGTTGAACTTTTCTGTAATCTTGTCAATACTCTTTTACTTCATGGCGCTCATGATGGTGGTGGAGTCTTTGGCGATTTTCATGTCGGCAGGGACATTAATCCTAAATTCTGTTAGATTTTGTTTTACTTTAGGCTGCTTTCGTACATATTCAGGCCTCGAATCATAACACGGGCAACAGCGCTCGCGTTAATAAACTTAAACATTTTTTCAACTTGCTCGGCCGTTGGAATAAATGGGGCGGTAAAAGATGTGGTGGCTGTTTGCTGACTATTTCAACACCTCTGTGCAGCTGACGAATGACAGTCTCATACGATCTTCGATGCGGTGTATTTCGTATGCACAGGTCTCGCTACGTTCGATCTACAGGGATGTAGGGAAAATATCGTGATGTACCTGTTTCATCTGGCTGCTAGCTTTGTCTAGTATCTATAGGCGTTCAAGCTTCTCTCTTGTCAATATTCGGCCAGCTTCTCATATTTCAAACGAATTACCCAGGCTTTCGGATAGAAGATGCGATTGATTACAATGAATACCTATGGAGGACTACTCTCTCTAATATAACGAGTTCTCTCAAAATGGACAGGCGCTATATTGGTGGAACGGAGTTCAGACTAGTCTTGATGGCACGGCAAGCATCGTGAGCAGAATACTTGAAGGGGATAACTCTCTAATAGAACGGTTTTTCTTGAAACTGGCTTGCCGCTGTTTTTGTGCAATGGAATTGCTCTGCAGATTAAGGTTGGTCATGATGGCATGGCGGGCATTTTGAGCAGAATACCTGCAGGGGATAACTTTCTCATAGAAAGGATTGGCGTAAAACTGGCGTACTTGACGAGGGGGCAACGTAGTGACCAGACCAGTGGCGAGCCCAGTATAAGTATAGAAAAGGACGACTGACAAGAACGTTACAAGCTTCTTGATCATAGAATCTTCTCGAACAAAATGCAGTGTCAGAAGGTATCAAATTAGACTAAGATGTAAAATCAAGTGGGGTCTATATAAATCATATAATCTGGTAAAATATGTTACCTTACAGATGTTTTTCTGTTTCACCAAATTGTAGAATGCTGCCAAATCTTTATTTATATTTTAATAGTTTCGTAATAGTTATTTTTACATCATCGGTATACTATTCCAGATGTGTGCGTTGCTTATACTGTTTTGGATTTCATTGGAACATATTTTTAAGTAAGGATAAAACCAGTTAAGTCATACTATTAATGCTTGTACTGATCGTAATCAATCAGTCAGAGTAGACGCTGACTCACTTACACATGTTGATTTATTATCACGTTGGATAACATTACATAATCGTGTAAAATTAATTTCATTCTCTCTCTCTCTCTCTCTCTCTCTCTCTCTCTCTCTCTCTCTCTATATATATATATATATATATATATATATATATATATATATATATATATATATGTGTGTGTGTGTGTGTGTGTGTGTGTGTGTGTTAAAATGGCCTATTATTATAATTCGATATTAGGTGTACAGAGCGAGGCAAGTTAAACTTCAGTGTCGAAAGTGTCAATCCATTTAACAGGCTAGATGGGGTAAGGTAAATTAACCAAAACAAGAAAGGATTTTGATCTAGAGGAAAAACTCTTCATTAATTATCACATACCGACGTGGACCCAGGTAAATATTCATTAATTCTCACATTCCTACGTGGACCCAGATAAATATTCATTAATTCTCACATACATACGTGGAGACAGGTAAATAATTCATTATTTCTCACATACCTATGTGGACGCAGGTAAATATTAATTAATTCTCACGTACCTTTACTCAGGTAAATACATTTAATGCTATGGAGAATTAATTTTTTTGTAAGTAAGCAGTTTTCAGACGAATAATTTTGGGGATGGTGTGGTGTGAGGGTAGGGGGTATGGGAATATTATATATTTATTACCCACATTGGGCAAGTCATCATCCGCGAG
This sequence comes from Megalonaias nervosa, assembly GCA_016617855.1. Taxonomy (NCBI): domain Eukaryota; kingdom Metazoa; phylum Mollusca; class Bivalvia; order Unionida; family Unionidae; genus Megalonaias; species Megalonaias nervosa. The sequence continues at coordinate 10,480 of JAECUM010037647.1, forward strand.
GATGAAGACCGAGTGGAACATGACTTATCACGGGTGAACAAAACTTCATGTCTTCTCCAAACAATAGCAATATATTGCTTTTTTTATATCGAATATTTTATAATATGCAATGCAGTTTTCTTAAAGTGTGTCCCGTCCGTCTTCCGCACACCAGCATAAAATTCAAGACAATTAGATTTCATATGCGGACAACATTGATGTTTTGTACCTAGAGTGAACTGACTCAAAGAAGGAAATCTACCCTTTGAAATTCTCTGTGAATTTAAAGTTAAGTGCTCAAAAACTAAATTTAAACGTTTAATTCTTTATTAATTATGTAACATTTTATGCCTTCTAAATTTCAAAATTTGTACTCGGATGAAGATATTTATGTAGAACAATTGTTTCCAAAATACAAGAAACTTACTCGATTCCACTTTATCTAAAAATATTTGTCAAATTATTTCACGCTTCTTTCTTTCGTCCTCATCTGTGATGTCATAAAAATCAACAGAACTTAAAGCCCAATGCCACTGTTACGTGCAAGGTCGTATATGCCAAATCATCGAAATAATACTGAATCTTGAAAGATGTAAGTCCTAAACATCGTTAAGTTCCACTAAAACCACATGAACCGATGTTTCGTCATATTATGAGTCATGTTAATTCTCCCTTGAACTGAGAAACCCTGCCATTTTGCACATGTGTACGAATTAAACCGATGTTGATCGGCTACATCTGTTATGTTTTGCTATTGCCACAAAAATCTATAGTCCTAGTATTTTTTCTTCAATCCAGTTGTTATCACTGCATATAAACTGATGTGATATAACAGATGTATTATTATGTCCTTAAACACTTCCAGTTTCTAATATTCATAAGACGCAATTTTTGTAATTGAGAAAAATTATCGAGTTCACATAACAAATTCTCTGTGTCTTGCAGGCTTTTTTATTAGACGTCCACTCCTTGTTCGAATATCTTGTGTCTGGTTTGGCTCATAGATGATTAATGGCATCTTGTCATTCAGTTCGGTGACCTCCTGGTTAGTATCTTCATATGTATCATATATCTCTGGTAATATCTCTTTTGTCTGTAACAGATGTCTTCGGTTTCTCCTATATATAGCACCATCCTGGGTTTTCACATCATACGACCTTGGAGTGCTACTTTTTCTGACGACTACAGCTGGTTCCCAAAGGTCTTGTCTTCTGATTCTAACTTTGTCTCCAGAAGTCAGATTTGGAAGCTCTTTAGCTGTTCTGTCATACTGTTTCTTTTGCTGATTTTTCTTTTCAACCAGTTTCCACTTTAGATTTCTTTCTTTTATAACTTGCGGAAGTAGCTGTATGTTGGTAGTAGGTAATGTCGATCGAAGTCTTCGACTCATCAGTATTTGTGCCGGAGATCCTATATCATCAATTGGTGTATTTCGATACTCCAATATCGATAAATATGGATCTTTTCCATCTCTCTTTGCCTTATTGAGAATTCCTTTGACAGCTTGAACGGTTCTTTCTGCTAAACCATTAGACTGTGGATACTTGGGACTTGACGTAGTGTGTTTGAATCCCCAGGTTTTTGCAAACTGACCATATTCTTTTGAGGAGAACTGTGGTCCATTATCACTCCTTACTTCTCGTGGTATTCCATGTCTGCAAAAACTGACTTTGTGTGTGTGATTACTGTGCTTGCTCGTGTATTTTCTAACTTGGCAACTTCAAAATATCCGGAGCAATAGTCTACTATCAAGACATAGTTGTAAATATTCCACATAAATAAATCTGTTCCAACCATTTCCCATGGTGCAGTAGGTTGTTTAGATAACAATGGTTCCTTTTTATTTGACTTTCTGTATTCCTGGCAAGTAGAACAATTTGATACTGTGTCTGGAATCTGTGCATTCATGCCAGGCCAATACATAATGTCTCTTGCTCTTTGCTTTGTCGTCAATTTCACTATCCATGTTCATCTCAGATGTATTCGTCTGTCTGTATGCTCTCGACAATGTATCTGCTACAATTAACTCTTTTCCTGGACAATACGTTAAGTCAAAATTGTACTTCTGCAGTCTTAAAAGCATTCTCTGAAATCTAGGCGGTGCGGCAGATAGGGGTTTCTTGAGGATTGATTCCAGAGGTTTATGATCCGATTCAACTTGTACTTGATGGCCATAAGTATATTGATTAAATCTTTCAAGACCAAATATCACAGCAAGCAGTTCTTTTTCGATCTGTGCATACCTTGTTTCTGCGTCTGTCAAAGACCTTGGTGCAAATGCTATGGGTTTGTCTGACTGCATTAACACTGCTCCAAGTCCTGATTTTGATGCATCACAACTAACAACGACAGGGTTCTTAACATTGAAGTATTTCAACACAGGTTCTTTGCTTAGAATCTGTTTGATCTCTTCAAATGCATGTTTCTGTGCAGTTTCCCAAATAAATTCATTGTCACTTTTCAAAAGTGCTCTGACTGGCTCTGTCACTGTAAATATATTTGGGATAAATTTCGCTAGGTAGTTGATTGCTATTACCTTTTCTGGGTCAGGTTTAACATGTGTCCTGGCATCTCTTTAAAACATTTTTCAGTTTTCCATCATGCTCTTCCTTTGAAGTTCCCCAGACAATCATGTCATCTATATCAGTCTCCACCCCAGGGAGGTCCTCAAAACACTGTGCCATGCGTTTCTGGAACACTTCTTGAGCAGATTTAATACCAAAAGACATTCTCAGGTAGCAATATCTACCAAACGGGGTGTTAAATGTTGTCAGTAACTGGCTTTCCTCATCCAGGGGTATTTGCCAGTAACCATGATTGGCATCTAGTTTGGAGAAAACCTTAGCTCCAACCATCCTTGTGGTCATATCTTTAATTGTAGGAAGTTGATAATGCTCTCGCTTGATAGCTTGTTTCAAATTTCTCGGATCTAGACAAATTCGTAGTTTTCTCGACTTGGATTTTTCAACAACTGCTAATGAACTGACCAATTCTGTTGGTTCATCTACTTTCCGTATTACATTTTTCCGTTCCATCTCTTCCAAAGTTAATTAAAGTGGTTCTCGTAAAGCTGTAGGAACCGTCCTTGGTGGATTGATGACAGGTTTCACACTTTTGTCAATTGCGATATGATAGTTTTTTTTAAGGCATCCTAGACCTTTGAACACACTAGGGAATTCTTCACTATATGATTGTCCTTATTCCTGTGAACATTGCAAACAACTTGTATTAATTGCAAATCTTGAGACTCTTTGAACCCAAGAATAGGCGGTTGGTTTGTTTTTGTGATATAAAAATCAAGTTCTTGATTCATGCAGTTTAATTTGCATTTGCCTATGACAATTAGTATGTCACCAGAGTAGCTTGTGAGACAGGTCTTGGTTGGTTTTACTTCAACGTTGTCAATATTCATTGTTTCAAAAATGTGATTTGGAATGATGTCTGCTTGCGAGCCAGTATCAATTTTAAATTTGACATCAGTACCATGAAGTAGCAGAGTGACGTAGCATTGTTTGTCACTGATTTAAGTGTTTGCCTTTGTCACTGTTCCTACAAAAGATGTTTTTTCTTCTTCACTTGATAATTCTTGCATACCAAGCACCCGTTTTGTCTTGCAGCATTGCAGAAAATGAAGCTGTTTTCGACACCTGTAGCACGTTTTTCCATAGGCTGGACACCTACCTTTTGCATGTAATTTGCCACATTTACCACAGTTGAATAATCTGGAGTCTGATTTCATATATAACATTTCCGCTTTCTTTGGTTGTGCATTTTCTTTTCTTTTTTCTTCATTTTCACACCATGAACTTCTGATGCAGCTGCTTCATTTGCATACTTTGAATTTGCTTTTTGGATTCTTCGTCCGCTCTGCAGATAGCCATTGCTTTTTGTAATGTCAGTTGATCTTCTCGTAAAAGTCTTTCTTTTACTTTTTCAGAATTAGTCCCACAGACAATTCTATCTCTAATCATTTCATCCTGTAGATTTTCAAATTTGCAGTTCTTTGCAATCAATTTAAGTTCAGTTACATATCGGTCAACGGTTTCATTCTTCTGTTGGATTCTTGTATTGAATCTGTGCCGTTTTACTGTGATGTTCTGCTTCGGACTGCAATAATCCTCAAACTTTCGATCAGTGGATCAATTTTTTCAGCTTCATTGGCCTCAAATGTAAATGTGTTGTAAATGTCTCTACCATCCTGACCAATAAAGTATAGGAAAGCACTGACTTTTTTCTTCGTCTTCTTTATCTGCAAGCGCAACATCTAAGTAAAACTGCATAGTCTACTTCCACCTCCTCCAAGTTTCTGCTAGATGGTGGAAATTAAAGCCCATTTCAGGTGGCTGATTGAGTTTTTCCATGATGTCACAATTAACACATTAACTTGTGTATCCAAATTTCAGCATCGTTATGGAGATATACTTCTTAATGGTATAAATTCAACTTATTCTAAAATTTTCACTTCTGACACCATGTTATGTTTTGCCAAATAGCACAAAACATGGTTTGGTCTAACTACTTTAAATGGCTAGACTACAACTGATTTAAACAGTAAAAACACGTGCACACTAGTTTCTCACGCTAATGTTATCATAAGGCATATAGGGCTACAACTGAGTGAGAGCCTGGAGCTGACCTTAGGTGACCTGTCACTGTCAGACCATTTGTAGCAGCAGAATGTTAATACCGTATATTACCACAACACCCGTTGATCAACCGATTTCAGTCGAAAGCTGGAACACAAGATTTGTTGACGTCACCTTTGTAAGTAAAAGAAGTCAGGTATCACGATACCAATTGTATTTCCATAGACCTCAATGCTGATGTTTTGTGAAATCTACTTTCTATCCTAATTCAGCATGCATGTCACACACTGTCATAGAGAACAATGTTAGATTGTCAATTTGACAAGGACAAAACCAGGTACTCCATTGCATTTAAGAGAGATAACTCTGCTTTGTAAGTAAAAGAAGTCAGGTATCACGGTACCAGTTGTTTTTCCATAGACCTCAATGCTAATGTTTTGTGATATAATGGTATCACGGTACCAATTGTTTTTCCATATACCTCAATGCTAATGTTTTGTGATATAATGGTATCACGGTACCAATTGTTTTTCCATATACCTCAATGCTAATGTTTTGTGATATAATGGTATCACGGTACCAATTGTTTTTCCATA
>JAECUM010037648.1:0-18860 GCA_016617855.1 Megalonaias nervosa
TATATATATATATATATATATATTCTTTCACTGGTTCAAATCGAAATTTATAAATTTGTAAATTGATTCATATAATGAACCGAAATGTATAAATTGATTCCTGGTAATATTTTCGGTTAAGTTCAACATAATTGAAGTGAACAGAAACAATGTGCTTCGATGTCGAAGATATATCACGTCAATGGGAAATGACTCTAGAAAATATCGTATGCTCTGTCAATATGGCTGAACGAGTTGTTCCCCACTTCACCGCCGGAAATTTATATTTAACGTTACGTTGGGGAAGGAAATAAAAATTCCAATGGGTAATAAAATCGTTACTCAGTCTTCTGAGGGCGTGAAGGGGAATTGAATGCCCTCCTAGTTTTTGTATTTCCTTAGGCTGATGCCGCTGGAAACACAAAATTTAGGAGGGTGGTAAAGTCCAAACACTCTCGCACAGTAACTAATACTATCACGGATTTTTTCGAGCAAATGATATACAACTCTACATAAAAGGTCCCGTTAATTCCCGTCCCCTAACGAAAATATATGGATTAAAAGTGAAAACAACAAATATGCACACACACATGCACCACTTACAAACGGAGACATCAGTATTACATAATATACCTTAATGGCAAAGTTCAAAGAAAATCAACTTGGAATCCACTACCAGGTAGGGAGCCATGATGATGTCTGGCTGTGCCATTCAGTAGGAGGAAGAAGGTCACTATCGGCTTAAAGAGATTTTATCACCCCACCCCGCCCTCGTTTGGCAGAGGTTAGCACATGCAGCACCGGCCTTAGCAAACTTGGGGCCCGATTTAGATCATTTTGGCGGAGGCCCTTCATTTAAGCGCGGGGCCCTCTGTGAGCACGGCATTTGGAAATAAACTTTTAAACACGTTTTATATGATATTGAACTTACAATTTCTTCTATCGCGTTAAAATAACTTTCCATATCTATTTTTAAAACTTATTAACGTACGGGGCCCCTGTGATCGCGGGGCTCGATTGGGTCTGAGTACATGCCGAAAAATAATAAACATTTAGCAAGAAATTTACATCTAGACAGGACAATATTGGATTAAATCTAACAAAATACATTATCAAAATTAGAAGAAAGAACAACCCTAATGGTGCTTCAGAGAAAATTCAATATACAACATAGCCTGGGACGAGACAACGAAAATGACATTACAGAAGCCTGTATGTTAGGGGAAAGGGGAATGTGGTTCATCTGCAAAGTTCCAACCATTACAAGGATGCTCAAACACGACTGTGAGGTGTCCACACATAACTGGTTAAGGTCCATAATAATTAAATTCAAGACTTTATCTCCTGATTTATAGTAGAGTATTTCACCTATTTTACCATGGCCTCCCGCAGTGTCGTAACCAGCTTCACTTGACAACTAAGTAGAGGGTTGTTGTTCTAGCACACAACAATTGAACGGAACACAAAATTCTATTTCACTCAGGTCATACATTTCTTCTACTCTCGTGTTTGGATGTGTAAGTAATGCCATTAAGCACGCATACACATACACATGCACACGCAGAAAGAGAAAAAGGATAACGATGTAGTACTCAAAAGACGCTGAAGCAGAAGTTATCTCCTGGGCTAATTTTCATGTCTCAGAGACTCTAATTTCTTCAAAAACTTTGACCTGTTTTTGTAATTGGCTGACGCATAAACCTGCTGCTGATCAACCTGTATTATTCTTCACGTTCGAGTTGCATAAAAGTTTGATTGGAAATAGATCCTGAAACAATGCTCGAATTAAAACTTTCTTGGCAAAACAGGTCAGGAGTAAACTTTTGTTTTTAAAAAATCAGTTCAGAATAGGTCGAAAATGAAATATTGCTTATTGTATTTACTCTTTTACTGATGCAAAGTTACTCAACTTTCATAACTCGTCTAAAATTCATCACAGCTTTTGTCAGTCATTCGTAATGTATAATGTCAGTTTAATTCTACTGTGTATCGGTGAATGTCTTCTTATGTATAAATTTGCGTGTATTTAACGAAAGTTAACATTACTGTTAAAAGCACTACTGTGAAATTTTCGGTACTTTTTGCGTTCACCGTTCAAACTACAACTTATTTGCTGGAGACTGTCTGCAACTGATTATTGTTGAAGATGTAAAACTCTTTGATGATATTTCAATCATTACATCAAGAGTTGTTCCTCTTAACTATTATTCCGCCATATACTATACTCGCATATGGCCATAGTACACAGTTAATTTTACTATATATTCTCTACATTTGTTTCTCAGTACTGATCTTTCCACTGTGTGACAATCAATACAAATCATATGTTAATCTAAAATACCTTCAAAGATGACTTCACGGTGAAGTTCTTGTCAAGGGTTCACCGGCATTTTTTTGAGAGGCTGGATTGTAAACATAGCAACATGCAATGGAACACAGATTTCGCTTCCGGATCATCACCAAGGCCTTATTACTCACTGTGCACTGTCGCCGAAATACACACAAAAAAACATACCATAAGCTCATATTCTCAAGAATAAACAATTACCTTTCAATCCCTACAAAAAATGCACCAATAAAACTCTTCTATTACCACCAAAATGAGAGAGGAAAAAGATGTTCTAAAAATAGACTAGAACTACAGTCGTGGGTACTGAACTGGAAGAACTAATTGTGACCCGATGCCATATTTAAGTTACAGTAGGGATTTAGAGGTAAGTGTTTATTCTTGAGAATATGAGCTTATGGTGTGTTTGTCTGTGTGCATTTCGGCGACAGTGCACAGTGAGTAATAGGGCCTTGGTGATGATCCGGAAGTGAAATCTGTGTTCCATTGCACGTTCGTTTGTTTACTGTCAAGCCTTTCAAAAACATGCAGGTGAACCTTTGACAAGAATTTCACCGTGAAGTCATCTTTGAAGGTATTTTAGATTAACATATGATTTGTATTGATTGTCACACAGTGGAAAGTTCAGTACTGAGAAACAAATGTAGAGAATATATAGTAAAATTAATTGTGTCCTATGGCCTGTCAGGGCAGTATTGACTAAATTTTAAATTGCTATAAACTTTTTATTAAATAATGATAGACACATGAAATTTTCACACCTTGTGTATATTGACTGTAACAATTAGAAAATATAATTAAAATTTAAAAAAATTAATTTAAACAATTTTAATTTGTTTTTAAATTTAAAAATGAATTTTTTCGCCATAAATTCACAGACATGGTATCTGTTGGAGATGACATTCATTTTTATTAGCAGCAATGTATTCCTATACCGTATACAAGTTGCAATGGAGAATTTGTTTCAAAGCTTGTCAGCGAAAATATCTTTAAATTCAGTGCCAGCACATAATAGTGATTGTAGAATATGGATGGATGGATGGATGTGTTGAGTAAGAAGGAGAAAGATAGAGGTCTTTATTTTAGTAGACCATGCTGGTATGACAGTGCTGTCTTAAATACATTCCTTCCTTTCTTCCTTCCATCCATCCATCCATCCATCCATCCATCCATCCATTCATTCATTCATTCATTCATTCATTCATTCATTCATTCTCTCAGCTAGTAAGTCATTTCATGTTATTTTATTTTAGAATTTTGTAAGATTTATTTTTTAATTTTTTAATTTCTTTATTTGTTTCTTCATATTCAGAGAAAACTGTTTCGACCTCTCCATAGGTCTCATCAGGTGGTAGTAAGTAACACAACTGCTTATAACATGCATTGTGTTACCTACGGATTTCCCCACTACAGTTTTCCCTTCTGTGCCATGTGTTCTTCAGGGTGTCTTTGAGCACTATCATTTTGCACATGGAATTAAAATAATCTTTTCTATCTGCAGTGTCCATTGGCTTCTGTTAAACCTGTGTATAGGAGTGATCGCCCTTGGTGTCTAGCAGTCCTTTGCAGTAGTCAGACTTCCTATTACCTTGCTGAGTCCTGTACCTCAGATGGGCCTGTATCATATTTCCTCGTCTTGCTAGAATACGTTGCCTGGTTTGTGGATGCTTTTGATACAACTGATGCTAAGTGCAGTCTTTATCCATTGTCTCCAGTGATCTCAGAGTCTTTGTTGAACGTATCCCTCCCAAGTGTGTCACTTTTGTTTTCAGTGATGATCCCAGGCTGTTATTGAGTCTGTGTATTGTTGAATGCACTCTTGCCTCAAAGTTTCTGGAATAGTTCACATTTTTAGGTAATGAAACATTGATTGATCTGTTCACAGCCTCACATTTCTGTGTGTTTGTGTTCAGTCTCAGTCTTTCTACAACATCACAGGAGAGTTTCATTTTCAGAACTTCTAGCAGGATATTCTTATCATTTTCTGTCATGTTAAGATGAGACACGTAATGAGGGCCCAGGTATACTGATCGCATCCACCAGCTGTTAGTACTTCCTCCCCCACAGACCTTTGAATAATGCCGGCATTTTGAACAGTCCCCTGAATAACAGCGCAGAGTGACATCCAGTACTTGGGGAAGCTGACATTAAATTTTTGTAACATCACCACTATTTTCCTCCATCAGTTGCCTGAAGATCAAACTACAGCGTGCTTTAATATCTTGGCTGAAAATTTTCTGTTTGAGCCTTTTTCCTTCTCTTGTTCTTATTCCTGGAAACATGTTTTCACTAAATATTGCAGAATTACACCGTTTGAACTGTAAGCGACCCAAATGGACGGGGTCCGACAGTCTTTCTACTTTCCACATTGGATGCAGAATGTTGTAAGCATCTTGGAAGCCAGCAACAGCCTGTGCATCTCCATTTGTTGTTACATGTCTAATGAGAATCTCTTGCAGCACAAACTTTTTCGCTATTTCTCTTCCCATTTCATACTCTGAGTGTGGCGCAGCCTGTGACAGATTTGCTGTGCAGTCAACATGGCATCCTGGACATTGCACATCAAAACCTTTCCCCTTCAGTCATGCTCCAGTCCAACACAGCTTGTTTTCTACAGTAGTCCCCACAATGTATTGCTTCTCTGTAAGAGTTTCGCAGGGAATTCCAACAGCTTGCGATGAACTTTGACCTGGTTTCTTTTCATGTCCAAATCTAATGGCATTGTATCTTGCGTCAAAAGCAACATTTATTTGCTCCGGATGCTGAACACCACGCATGACATTAACCTGTCTGAGTAGTTTCAGCTTGTTTATCATGTCCATTTCACTGAGTTCCACAGTTACTTTGCCTACTGTGTTGGAGGCCCATCGCATAGATGTTCGGCTAGGCGGCGGAATGTCAGTGGCTGCAAGCAAGTATCTAGCTCTGGTGTTGCCCATTGGTGTATCTTGTAGTCCAGCTTGAAACATCATATTTACAGCAGCAGGATTTGGCCCAGGTTTATTTGTTTTTATCTCCTCATACAACTTATACTCTGGTGACTTAAAGCTGCAGTTTTTACACATCATAGTATGCTTCCAAGCAAGTCCCCATTTTATTTCATTTGCAATCTGGCACTCTTGACTTGATTACCATGCCGATGAATGATGTCATTCCACATCTCAAAATTTTTTTGTTTTCATGCAGATGATACGTGTTCCATCGTGCTCATTCAATTCTGCCTCTTTCAGGTCCAGTTTTGCTTTGGATGATGGTCGTAGAATTTTTGCAGACCCAGGTGTGCCATTACAGTCCGGTGCCTGAACTGACTGGAGACCCCCATTTGTCGGCTTTGTCACTGCTATGAGAGAGAACTTGTCTGCATCCATTCTTCTGGTCACTGGAACAGATGCAGCACTGGAACTTGATAGAGTATTATCAGTCAGATATCTGACTCCTTTGTTATTACCCCTAGCTTGCGTATTTAGATGCTACCAGATTTCAGGTGTTACCTTTGATTGACAGGCCTGGTTTAATTACTTCACACCTGATAAGGAAAACCATTGATGTTCATGATAAAGGAATGGAGAGACTTTGCCACAGAATAAAATTTGTCAACTTCAGATTTTACATTGTCATTAAAATTTAAGTTAAATTTAAATTTTCATATACAAATATGTATCATTTTTTAAAATTGAACTTTCTAGGAAAGGTTAACAGTCAAGTTTAATTTCTAGTACTTTCCAGATTGGTGTTAGGACTAAAAACTAATTGCAGTTTATTTGAAGTATTTATCTTGATTAGCAAAATCACAATTAAACTTTACGTTCTGTGAATTTTTTACATTCGGCCATTTGGAATTGGCTTGTGCTTGTGTTACAGTGGTGTCAGATAAAAGCCAGTAACTGTCCTATTCATGGATGAAATTCCTTAAAACTTGGCAGCAGTATTTAAGAGACATTGATTTGATCACGGATGGAAGTTTTCTTCATGGATGTGAAATCGTCTGACCCTGTCAGGCATCGGGTCACAATTAGTACTTCCAGTTCAGTACCCACGACTGTAGTTCTAGTCTATTTTTAGAACATTTTTTCCTTTCTCATTTTGGTCGTGATAGAAGAGTTTTATTTGTGCATTTTTTGTAGGGATTTAGAGGTAATTGTTTATTCTTGAGAATATGAGCTTATGGTGTGGTTGTCTGTGTGTATTTCGGCGACAGTACACAGTGAGTAATAAGGTCTTGGTGATGATCCGAAAGTGAAATCTGTGTTCCATTGCATGTTGGTTTGTTTACTGTCAAGCCTTTCATAAAAATGCAGGTGAACCTTTGACAAGAATTTCACCGTGAAGTCATCTTTGGAGGTATTTTAGATTAACATATGATTTGTATTGACTGTCATACAGTGAAAAGTCCAGTACTGAGAAATAAATGTAGAGAATATATAGTAAAATCCTATGGCCAGTATATCAATGGTATCTCTTCAATGCTAGAGTTTGGATTTAGAGGGCTTTTTTTTTGTTGTTTTTTTTAAAAAGAATTCTATGCAATTTTTCATTTGCTGGACAGTGAAAAGATGCTACCGTTTTTATTAGTCATTAAACCTTAAAATTCCTCACCAGTTAGATTATTCATCATTTTTTTTTTTCTATCTGCTAATCATTTTCATTATCGTTTTATTACTTGTTTAATCTACTCGCCTCAACTGAGGAATCCATGAACTTTATAAGCCTCTCATCAGGTGCTAATCCCCATGCCCACCCAACGCCTCTCATTTTCTCGACATGATATAGTAAATAATGTGTTAAAACTGCCACTAAACCAGCAAAACAACATAAGAAGTTAATTGCTATTTGACGATGTCAGATGGACCAACCTTCCATCATGTCTGACTGCAAAGCGATCTGTTCAAATGATGGTCTGATACCTTGATTAATTTTTATAGGCATTTGGTGGATATTATGGAGCGGTATTGTACAGTGCTCACGCCATGATGATATAAGAAATGAACTTTTGAATATTGCATGGTAGTTTCATTATGTCTTAAGTTTGAGGAATAATGGGGAGAAAACGTGTTTTATTCTATCAAAACAGACTGTCTTGAATAATCAGTACTAAAGACTTCAATGCCACTTTAGATTGGAGCATAAACGTATAGATACCATGTTGTACACTATCTTTAATATTAATGTAATTTATGCGATCCAACAAGACAGCTGTATTATTGATGGTAGCAAGATCGGTTTTCAAATTTTAAATTACTCAGACATTTTGCATACAAATTGTATGACGCATTTTATTTATTGTGAATGGCCTCTCATAAGTCTAAAGAGAGGCTCGTGTGTATTTTGATTGCATGTGTGAGACACTAACTGTAGTGTTTGCATGGGTTGCTTCCAGAGACATCAGGACTGTGTACGCAAATGCATACAATGCAACGAGCGCGCACATTGAAATTTTAATGTTTTACTTGAAGAAAGAAAGGTGAAAAGTCGTACATTCGGTCTCGTGCGGTTGACATGCACAAGAAAATATGATGTATGCGGATTTTCCTTACGCACAATACGAGACGTGTCTTCATAATTATGTAGGATAAACGATGTTGCTAGACGCGGCTAGTGAATTAAAATGGCGGATGTGGAAGTGTAGACGTTTTGTGACGTCACGTGTAAACAACGGATTCGCACTGCACACATTCACACTGTAATGACTTAAGCATCCTTTAGAAACTTTTAGTAAAACTTGTATCTGAGAATAAAAATTTACACTATTATAGCTATAAAACATTCGCCGAAATAAATGATTTTAAAAACAATTTTAGTTTGATGTGTAGACGCGGATATGACTTATTTTAGGATTTGTCGATGAAGTAGTGAAACATGGAAGTTGTGTTCTGCGTCAGCTGACGCTATTACAAGATTTGATGGAATAGTAAGAACCAACTCTGGAAGAATATATTCTTCATCTCTCTCTATATGCATGTATGTATGCATGCATGCATGTATAATATATATATATTACTATCCTTTTTATCCTCAGAGTAATTTCTATTGATTTATTTATATACCCACGTGATTTTCTTGCTATATGCAGATATTATTTTATCAGGCATATTGGGTGTTCGTTCATGGTATCCTACGCGCGTATGATGTCAAGTGCTTTTATGTAGGGTACGGCTCTATCTAAGTTGTAGAAACTGCAACCCACCCACAATTGTTTCGTAAATATGGAATTAAAATATATTTAAAGCAAACATGACACCCATCAATGAGCAAATCAAGTCGACTTATTTTGTGTTTTCGGAAATGCACTCTCGCATACAGAAGACGAGCACCGTCGTTTATCCTTTACCTTTGGCCTTGCCATCCAGTTGTGGTGGAATAGAACTCTTCAAATATGCACACCCAAGTCACATGTTTTTATTTTTCATTTCATTTTTATTTCTATTTTAATTTTATTTTTTCTATTTAGAATATTGCTGGATGCTTGTAAAACACAAAAAAAACTATCATCATCATCAATCCCTTAACCCAAGAGGTCGTTGGGGCACCACAGTTGACTTTAGAACCAATTCTCTCCATCTTTCCCTGTTCTCTACTGCCCTTTGGAAATCTCCAAATCCCATGCCTGTACACTCCTTAATGTTGTCTTCCCACCTCTTTTTCTGTCTGCTTCTTCTTCTGCACCCTCGCACTGTACCTTGCAAGATTGTTTTTGCCAGTCCAGATGATCTTGAAACATGACCATACCATATATCTAAAACTATATCTATGAATTTTGAGCTTTGGTTTTGGTTTTCAATGTAGGAGTTTTGGTGATAAAAACATCACAAAATATTCATTTTTGAAGACTTTCATTTGTTATTCCAACTTAGTTGTGCTAGTTAAAGGTATCTCTGTTAATATTGATTTGATTTTTATTTTGTCTCTGACAAAAGGGTTCCGATTCTGTATGCTTGTCTACTGTATTTTATTTTGGAACACAGTGAGATTGTTAATCAGAAAGATAATATTTTTTTTCTGACGAGCATGAGAGCATCGTCAATTCATGTGATATTCACGAATACAATACAGTCCCTTAGGATCATGCAAGAAGTTGACCGATTGATATTAATGTAATAAAAGCATTTTAGAATAGAGAAATCACAAAGTGAGGTGTTGACAGGCCTGCTTCAGAGACCGCAGCTAATCTTACTACATAAGTGATATCTCTTCAAGAATCAGATCATAACTCTCTCCTCCTGATCAGTACCGACACATGTAGTACAAGACGATATTTAGATTATTTCTTCACCCAAGGCCGTTCGCAGAAATTTTCGGGGGTGGGGTGGGGGGCAAACATGTAGAGGTCATCTATAAAGTTTTACTGATGTAGGCCTTAACATGTTTAGAGGTGAAATCCCTGGGGTAGGGGGTGGGAAGTGGGTAAGTGTTCGCCCCTTTGCCCTATGTGCGTGCGCCCATGTCTTCACCTCTCTTTATATGGTGATCCTTGGCTTCGATGAAGGCATTGGTAATGTTTGAAAGAAATTTATTCAGTCAGGTATGAAGATATGGTGTGATTATCGGTGTGCATTCAGCGACAGTGGACCGCTCTGGTTGCCTAAGTGGTTAGAGCGTCCGACTCGGATCCGGGAGGTCGTGGGTGCGAACCCCGGTCAAGTCATATGAAAGACTGTTAGAAAGGGTACTTGCAGCTGATTCCCTTTGCGCTCAGCATTAAGAGGTTGGTGTTAGGACTGGTCGACCTGGTGTCAGGATAATGTGACTGGGTGGGACATGATACAACATGTCTGCGAGCAGCAGAGAGGGTGAACCCTACAAAATAGTTTTCGAACCAATATATTTAAACATGAAAATCATACTAAATAAGGCAAAAATATAGGGTCAATAACAATAAACCAGAACCTCTAACCAAATTGAGGTTCTCTATACGTGGGTTATTTACGCTGTTACTCGTTCGTGACACCTGTGTTTGTAAATGCTATGCGTGTTCGCTTATGTGCTCGTGCGCGTAATTTTTGTCAGTCCACCCTCTCTGCTGCTGTGGATTTTATCCAAATATTTTATCAAGTCCGTTACGATATCTCGACCTCGGATCATGTAAATTTATTGTTATAAAACCAAACGGGGTAGCTTTTGCTTTTGAAAAAAAGTTTTTGAACTTAATCATGTCTATGTCCCCTGGACACCAAGTATAATAAATATTTTGCAGCGTATGATTATCAACTCCGTTAATCACAACCAAAATATTGCAGTTGTCTCTGATTACTTTAGGTATTTGTGTCTAACGCTGGGTAACATAAATCACGTCTGTATTTTTATGTCTACCTCGAGAAAATATCCGAGCTGGATTTGATTGTTTGTCCAGCATCACATCATCGTATACCACAAGATTATTAATAAGTCCATCAAGGTCATCTACAGATGGCGCTTCATCAATACTAGTAATAAAATCAATAAGATCATTACCGTCTTCATCCAGCAACTTTGCATTTTCATTAAAATCTTTAAGCACTTCATAGCATCGTTGATCATCTACAGATGGAGCTACTAAATATAACTTATTCCACTTAAGCCATCCCATTATTAAATTAAGCAATAATTGTCTTGCCTGATCCAGATGGACCTATTATCATCCTGATAGAATTCGATAGCGCTGGGTGATGCTTGACTGGCTCTTGTTTTCGTGTCGCCGAAAAGTCAATTATATTCATAATAATAAATAATATGAATCTATATTGTGTTCGATGCAAGGCACCAACCCCCACCGCTGGATTAACAACAATAATAACAAAAAATAAAAGACGCGCACTGACAGGTAAGTGTGAAAAATGTGGCACAAAAAAATACAATTTTATTTCGTCTAGCACAAAGATAGGAGGTGATATCGCTGCTTCGTTGGGAAAATTACCAGGGGTTCCATGGGCGAAGTATCCCGGAGAAAAACAATTACCTGGATACAATTATTGTGGTCCTGGAACCCGACTTGATATCCGTCTTGACGAAAGAGATCAACCAAGTCCAGGAGAGTATCCAATAAATAAGATTGATCAAGCGTGTCACGTTCAAGTTGTTGTGTATAAAAGCAAGAATTTACAACAACGGCATCTCGCAGATGTGAAATTGATTCATGCGTTAAATTCTATACCTGATAAATCTCTCAGAGAAAAACTTGCTAGTTTTCTAGTGAAATCTGCTATGAAGGGTAAACTAATGCTAGGGGCTGGTAATTAATTATATAACTATTATAATGGAATCTGTGTATTATAGCCCAAGAGGATATTGGAAGGTTAGAGCAGCTATTAGTAAACTTGCTGAAGCAGCAAAAATCTCACGTGCTATTGCTGCAGCGTGGTTAGCACGACAGGCAATATGGCAGATCTATCTACGTCCACCTAAAAAAAATTAAGTACAAGTATTTTGATGTCAGCGTTCCCAATGAAGTTCATCAAGCAGATATTTTGTTTTTGCCGCATGATACTATTAAATCACGTGGACGTTAATCACGCACATACAAATACGCGTTGACTGTCGTTGACGTTGCAAATAGATACAAAGAAGCAGAACCATTATCAACCAAAGCAGCATATGAAGTTGCATCTGCGTTTGAACAAATTTATCAACGAGGACCTTTGCGATGGCCACAGTTGCTACAAGTTGATCCTGGTAAAGAATTTCTTGGTAAAGTATCATCGCTGATGAAAAAGCATAATGTCAAAATCAGACAAGGACACACTACAATTCATCGTGATCAGGCAATAGTTGAACGATTTAACGCAGTGTGATAGCTGCGTTAAATAATCAAATTACTCGTGCAACTTCTATGAAACCTATTAATGCAATTACAAAGAAACATATACCTCGTAGCGATGGCTACGGACAACGACGTGACTTTTCAAAACAGCCTGTACTGGGTAATGTGACTGTAAGGTATTTATATGAACCCGGTGAACTTGAAGGGGGTAAAAAAAGAGCAACTGATCCTATCTGGAGTGTGACCACACATAAAATTTCTAGTGTGGTTAGATCCACGGGTAGACCTGCAATCAACAGACTGGATTCAAATGCTCCTCAACGTGGATTTGTACGTGAACAATTACAAGTAATTCCTGAAGACACATAATTACCACCGCGTTCACTTTTGTAAACTAGCATCCCAACGTCGATTACATTCAAGACAGGTCAGCATCACATTTTCGCGTGTGTGACCAAGATCACTATTAATTCTGTCTACGGTGAACTGTCTTGGATTATCACTCGAATACTCCCATAGCATATTACAATTACAACTTGCACAATGATTATTCTGTTGCTGTTTTAGTGTCATAATTAATTCAGTATCAATATCAAAGTCGCGATTATTTTTTTTTTTTTTTTGTCACATTGCTTTTAACCAAATAGTTTTTTTCTTATTACGCCATTGCTAGCAGTTTGATTATTATTTTCTGTAAAATTCATAATAACCCTGTGCAGTTGAGATATTCTTCTGACTCGAGACACTGCGAGATAAACTAAATTTGACCATTCAATTCTGTCATCGACAATCCAGATATTTGTATCAGTAATAGTTAGTCCTTGTGACGAATGAATCGTTATAGCATATCCTAATTTCCACAGAGTTTTATCCATGATCAACGCGTTCTCAACAACATCAACATCAACTAAAACAATATCATTTAATACAAGATTTTGTTTTTCATTTGTTCCTGGAATTTCAACTTCAGTATTCTGTCGTCGAGTATCTGCTGGGCGATAACACAATGGTACAGGTAGATCTGAAAATTTTTCTTTATGTAACAAAAATGATTTCTCTTGCAATTCATCACGAACTATTTTTCTACTTGCAACTATTAAATCATTTGGTATCCATAAATTCCAAAAATCGTTCACAGGAGTTTCCGGAATTATTTCACGCATTATATAGCATTGTATTCTATCTGGCTGTAGTCTGATTAATCTTTTAAATTCTTTCAGGGGTTCATCAATAGCTCTATGATCATCGGTTATCTCCTCATAATAATCCACAAATGATTTTAACCACTCGTGCGGAGACTGCCCAACAAAAGGTTGCGGCTGACCATGATCGCCGCACATTATCACAGCAGTATATTTTGTCAGTAACCAATCGAGAAATATTTTTAATGTTTCTAACGATACTGTACAAATTTTATCCCAGATGATAAACCGGAGTATATATTTCTCACCCATTCGCTCAGGTGTCCACATATCCCCGCACCATCTGAAGAAACCATGATAAGTTTGAGATTTTACTCCTCGTTCATTTATTTTTCTGGCTAGTCTATGTGTACGTGTCAGGACAATCATATCAATCTTCCAATCCGTAACATCGTTACGACGAAATAATTCAGTGGCACGTGTTGTTTTTCCAGAACCTCCAGGTCCATTGAGATAAACGGTTTTATATCTGGCCACAGGATCAAACACAGATGGTGCTGATGATTTCAATATTTGATTCTCATTACCGTAATATATTTCCTTGATTTCAACGTCTGCAGATTCGGAATAGTCAAGTATATTTTTTTGTATTATTCTGCATGATCACCATTCACCATTACCGAGTTGCGGTTTTAGCAAATCTAAATAATTTTAATTTATATAAAATGAATCCGTGGCAACTCTGACAGCGTAACGAGGAAATCTGTTTATCATCGATAATAAATTTATCGCAACGTAAGCGAGCATAGAAGATCTTAAATGAGTAAATTGCGGTGACTCACCATCAGTATAACTCACGATTGTACCTAATTTAGACCCGTCTGATAAATAAGTATTACTCCGACTCATAAACGTATTTTTTTCCGTTGAATCAGCAATTATAAAATCGAGTTCAGCATCATCCATAATTAATCTTGTACACATTCGTTTATGATCATATGATCCTCCTTGAGTAAACTTACCAATTATTTTCCTACCAAGATCTTTTGCAACTTTATTTTCATAATCAATCTTATCAGGATTTTCATCCGGGGAATATTTCTTTTGTTGTGGTAACCAAACTTGTTTCTGCGGACGATACGATATAATGGCCTTGTTTACTTTCAACGGCACTAAAATTCCAGTATCAAGCATATATCGTAATAGTACTATTGAAGTCCAATATTTTTCTGAGAAATGTCTTCAAAACCAAACATAAATAATCGGATGCAGATTTTTCGCAAACTCGAATGACTCTATACAAGCAAATCCGGTTAAGTCAAAATTTGGTAAGAGTCCGTTTATCGCAACTCTGGTCATCTCGTGTGTGGGATGTTCAAATCTCTTAAAGTATTCAGAACATTCTCCGTATCCAAGTAAACTTCCAGGATAACACGCTACCATATCAATCGATATAATATCGCTATAATCGTATTTGGTATTCCAGAATCCGCCGTGTCCGTATTCGACACAACTGCTGGATGTCTTCAAAAAATTCTAATCATGTCGGTTTCCAGGAATTTTTCTCTTGAACAAAGTGAGCCGCAACTGATGGAACTGTAAAACAATTATTCAGTAATTGTTCAACTTCGACATTATCAGAATTATAGTTCAATGCAAGATTTTTCATTTTTTCGTGGAGAGATTCTTCACGATAAATTTCTCCGTTAGGCCTTACAAACTGATCGTAATACGAATCTGAACTTTGAAATAACCACACGGATACAGGGTCACTCTTACTAATATTTTTGATAGCGTCGAATATGTAATCGCTATAAAATTTAACTGTTCTGTCTAGTGGAAATATTATTACTGCAGATGTCCATGCATGTGCATTATGATCAATGATCGTTATAGGAGTTCCATTTTTTGTATATTTCGGTTTGTATAAAATCTCTCCGGTTAGTGTTTTTACTGTTATTAGAAATTTTAATTTCTTTTCTAGCTTAGCAACGTCGCTGATACATGCTCTGATATCTTTAACTGTTGCTGCCCACACATTTATTTTTTTACGTCTTAGATCAGTTAAACTGTTTCCGCGTATTGCTTTTGAGAAATGTTCAATAACCCGCTCAGCTACGCAGTTTAGTCCCCTTGACAAAGTCAAGGACATAATCATGGACTCTGTCAAGGAAAATTTCATTGGTTTGAGATTATTAACGCTAGGTTTATCATTTAGCGGATATATCGCGTAAACAACTGCAGTTGCAGGATACGGTTTATCAATACCAGTCAATGTTCCTGGTTTGGATTTTTTATTTAATATAACAGTATTATTTCCAGTATGAAACCGTACAGGATCACGTCTATCACGGATAATCCAAGTGTCGTCATCTGTCTGCACAATAAATTTTACTAGAATAATATATCGCTGATTGTCGAGATAGTTGATAATATTTCTACCTCGTTCGTCATGCATTCTAACATCAATGGTATTCATGATCCTGAATGTTGACCAACTATGAACCGCACCATCGTTGCGAAATTCTTTTTTGGCTTCACGGATACGATCGCTTATATCGCTATTTATCAAAGCTAGATCTTGCATCAAGAAGTTAAATTTATATTTTGGTAGTTTGTCAAGATCGAATCTTGCTCTGGAAGGTTCAATTGCGGATAATCTCTGAAATTCCTCCATACTATAATTAAGACAAATATATGTTTAATTAAACTTTAATTATATATATAATGATACAAGCAAATAACAAATACCAATGGTTAATGATAGGATTTTCTCTTCCTTGTAATAAATCATGCGTAAAAGAATTTTGTGGTCAACATATGCAAAGTTTTCGCAAAGGGAGTCTAGGACCTAAACCGTGTTTACGATGTGGTCTTGGTGTACAAGGAAAAACTCAGTTGTGCGTACAATGTGGTGGTAAAAGATACAGAGAGTTGAAACGACATTATGATAAAAAATATAATAATTAATCCCCCATAAAAACCGCTGAAAACTATCTCGCCAAATTTTCAAAATAATCATTTAGACAAACAGTATTATTATACAAAATGGAGCAAAATGAATTTGTGAAACAGCCAATGATTAAAAATTACGAAGCGTCTCGTGATGGTGTCGTCAGAAATTGCAGATTAAAAAAATCAGTCGGAAATGTTGATAATACCGGGTATTTCAGATTTAATGCTGGAAAAAAGAGATATTACTCCCATGGGTTCGTGTTCGAGTGTTTTCATGGGGTCATCGAAGACGGACTTGTGATCGATCACATTAATTCAGACCCTAAAGATAATAATTTATGTAACCTGCGTGTTGTTATGCAAAGTCAGAATTGTAAGATAGGAAATACTGGTATGCATCCTAAGACCCCAAGGTCGGTTATATCCACAAACACAGAGACAGATGAAGAAATAATTTTCCCATCCATGAATTCAGCTGCTAAATACTTTCACATTTGTGTGGCTTCAATAGGTTTTGTTGCAAACAATTCAAGAAGATCGGCATTTTCAAAGAAATTTGAACAAAAGATCACATTTCGGTATGCACAATGAAGCGAGATAACTCCTTCAGGTAAATCCCTCTCTGATAGATTAATCAAGCGGTTGTCTCCCTTTGTTATTGTGTGTGGAGTATTAATAATTGGTTTAGTATGTTCTACGAGGAATATTCAGATTGCTGAAATAACTGTTCTATGGTTGTTGCGGAATCGCGCCATTTTTGTATAATATATATAATAATAATGATATTATGGCGCGATTTCGCAACGATGATAGAGGTCTCAGATTCGCTAAATAACCGTTCTATGAAAACCACCGCCGGAATAATTTTTCACGTCTCAACCTCGTGATGAGATATCATACACATAAAGCGAGATAACTCCATCAAGTAATTCTCTCTCTGATAGATTAATTAAGCAGTTGTCTCCCTTTTTTAGTGCGTACATAACTACACATTTATTCAATAGTATAAACCTAATCCATCAGATATAGAAGTCTGAGATATCTCCATATTTCACATGATCAAGCACAAAAATCTCAATTCTGCGATTTTATTCTTGGACGTTATCAAGATGATATTGAATTCCGTGATAAATCACAACAAACCGTGCTATAGTAGATTTTACATTAAGCCGTGTGTGCGATATAGTCATTATCGATTTGTTGTTTTTTTTTTTTTTTGTTTTTTTTCAAGACTGCATGTGGATAGAACTGAACATATCGATCCATGCATTATTGCTAGATAGTTCTGCCCTGATGAAATCAAGGGTTGATAATACAGTATTTTCAACCAGGTCAGAAATGAGTAAGATTGTAGATTTCGCGATTTATTTTATATTTTATTCAGAATCTGATAGTATAATACTGATCACAGAATCTGCAGTGACCGAGTCAGGGCTAGGTAACTATATGATTATTTTTTAAACGTATGTTTTATAACCAGGGCATAGTGTAGTGGTTAGCGCGTCTGGCTCTCATACCAGAGGCCCGTGGTTCGATTCCCCATGACTGACATTGTCGGTGGTTTGGCCCTGGGATGCCAATTTTCTTAATAATTGGGGAAGTTCCCTTGTGTACACATCCTCTCGCCACGTCAAACAACGTGGTGAGTACGTTATGAACTCGCCCGGGCTTTGATTTGGGGGGATGTACGGAACTTCTCCAAAAATAAACAGCAGGGTGATGTGAGCTCGTGACCTTGTGACCTCACTGAAGGGTACCCACATAGGGACATTCAGAAAGAATGTCCGCCGGACAAAAAAAAGTCTCAATAAGGTGCCTGTGGACCACAAGACAAGTCTTAACCAATGAAAGAGTGCCTGTGGGCCAATGGCCTTAACAAAGGACTCTTAGGACCTTATTGGTAAAGGCTTTACCGGCAGAAGGGACCCCAGTGGAATGGTAGACCGAACATCATAGCTGTTGTTTATTTTTATTCAGAAATATATCTTTATTAATTCAGAGATATATTTTTTTTTATCTGATTCAGAAATATATTTTTATATTTCTCTGATTCAGAAATGTTTTTATTTTTATCTGATTCAGAAATATATTTTTACTTTTTATCTGATTCAGAAATATATTTATATCTTTTGTCTGATTCAGAAATATATTTTCATTTTTATCTGATTCAGAAATATATTTTCATATTAATTCTGATTCAGAAATATATTTTTATCTGATTCAGAAATATATTTTTTTTTTATCTGATTCAGAAATATATTTGTATCTTTATTAATTCAGAAATATACTTTTATTTTTTATCTGATTCAGAAATATATTTTTATATTTATCTGATTCAGAAAGATATTTTTATATTTATCTGATTCAGAAATATATTTTTATATTTATCTGATTCGGAAATATATTTTTATATTTATCTGATTCGGAAATATATTATATTAATTCTGATTCAGAAATTTATCATTATGTTAATTCTGATTCAGAAA
This sequence comes from Megalonaias nervosa, assembly GCA_016617855.1. NCBI lineage: Eukaryota > Metazoa > Mollusca > Bivalvia > Unionida > Unionidae > Megalonaias > Megalonaias nervosa. The sequence goes on from JAECUM010037648.1 coordinate 18,643, forward strand.
TATATTAATTCAGAAATATATTTTATATTTATAAATATTAATTCAGAAATATATTAATTCAGAAATATATTGATTCAGAAATATATTAATTCAGAAATATATTTTATATTTATAAATGTAAATTCAGAAATATATTAATTCAGAAATATATTTTATATTTATAAATATTAATTCAGAAATATATTAATTCAGAAATATATTTTATATTTATAAATATT
>JAECUM010037649.1:0-55675 GCA_016617855.1 Megalonaias nervosa
ATGTTGATGAAAACATCAATGAAAAAAATTAGAAATATTCTCAGGGTTTCGTTTAAATAAAATTAAATCATGTGATCAATATGATAATACATTGTATTTATTCTGAAGGATACTTATGAAAGTCGCCATTAATTTAAATGTTGCCAAGGTCAGCGAAACATGGAATTCAAAAAAAAAAATTTGTAATTTTCTTCTTTGTTTAGAAACGTCACGTCAGAAAAAAAGAATCTTTCACCCTTTGAATGTGAAACAGCATTAGTTGCTTCATATATTGCATACTGGTCTATAGATCGGACAATTCCTGAAAATTGATTTGTTTGAGTGTTGTAGAAATTGCCTTATCAGATGTCAATTAATAGTCATCGTGACACAATCAACGATTATTTTATTCCCTTTTCTATCGATCGAAAATTTATAAAATGGATTTGGCTTCTAAAAGAACCAGTTCTCTGCGCATAAAAAAATGACTACCAGTTTTACCTGGAGCGAGTTAAACGGATTGAAAAAGGAGCAAGTTGTCAGTGTTTGTTGTATCAAGTTACAGGGATTAAAATAGGACTATGTTGACATAGCCAGTGTTTGGCATATCGAGATACACGGATTGTAATGAGGGGCATGTTTTCATTAGTCGGTGTTTGGGTATCGAGTTTCACGGATTGAAATAGGAACATGTAGATATTAGCCAGTATTTGGGATATCGAGCTTCACAGATTGAAGTTACAGGCATGCTGTCATTAGCCAGTATTTGGGATATCTCGTTACACGGATTGAAATAGGGGCATATGGACATTAGCCCCTGTTTGGGATATGGAGTTACACGGATTTGAATAGGGGCATGTTGACACTAGCCACTGTTTGGGATATGGAGTTTCACGGATCGAAATAGGGGCATGTTGACATTAGCCATTGTTTGGGATATTTACAAATTTTAAGGGCTCATATTTTTTATATTGTGGTGAATACTCAGTAGAATTATTTCATTATATTTGCTGTATTCACTTCATTTCCTAAATATATTGTTATGGCTCAAACTGAAAAATACAGAGACAATTAAACATGGCATTTAGGAACTGAATGTCAAGAAAGCGAAAGCAACATATTTACTACAATTTCAATGTGTTTTTAAGTAGTGTAGTGGGATACCCTAGCGTCAATGGGAATTAGCATTACGGGACACTACTTTGTACCCTGGCGTCAAGATTTTTAGGGTCAAAAGCACACTCTGGGACACTCTCGCGTCAATGGAAATTTTGTATAGGGACAATAGGAATGGAAAAGGTAGGGGATTTTTAGCGACAAAATTAGAGGGGTTGTACCATGGCGACAAGATTTATAGCGACAAAATTAGAGGGGTTGTACCCTAGTGTCAATGGGAATTAGCATTACGGGACCCTACTTTCTACCCTGGCGTCAAGATTTTTAGGGTCAAGAGCACACCCTGGGACACCCTGGCGTCAATGGGAATTTTGTATAGGGACAATAGGAATGGAAAAGGTAGGGGAATTTTAGCGACTAAATTAGATGGGTTGTACCATGGCGACAAGATTTATAGCGACAAAATTAGAGGGGTTGTACCCTGGCGACAATGGGAATTAGCATTACGGGACCCTACTTTGTACCCTGGAGACAAGATTTCTAGCGACAAAATTAGAGGGGTTGTACCCTGGCGACAAGATTTATAGCCTCACGTAGACCTCTATATTAAATTTAGAGGGTTGTACCGTAGCCTCAAGATTTATAGCCTCACGTATACTTCTATGTTAAATTTGGTCGTTTTCACTATAGCCTCAAGATTTATAGCCTCACGGGACCCTACTTTGTACCCTACGGACAAGGGGAATTGAACATAGGGAAATATTGGGCCTGTCTAGCGACAAAAAAATATTGGGCCTGTCTAGCGACAAAAAATATTGGGCCTGTATAGCGACAAGAGGAATGGAAAAGGTAGGGTCTATTTCTAGCTACAATTTTTGGTAAATTCCTGTTTAAAAACCCTTGTATGTATTTATAGCTACAACCTGTGGAAAACCCAAGTCTATATTTATAGCCTCAAAATTTCTAGCTTCAGTGACGTCACTGAACTGGCTGATCTGAATACGCGATACTGTAGGTACGTAGGTAGGTAGGTGAAATGAATTTGATATGGATAAAGGGAGTTTTATAGGGACAAAGACCAATACACACACAAAAGAAAGGGAGAAAGAAAAAAATCCCAATATCTCCTATCCACACCAACGATCGCGAAAGCATAAAACACACCCATATATACTATCCACACCAACGAATGAGAATGCATAAAACATACACATATACTATCCACACAAACGAATGAGAATGCATAAAACACACACATATATATTATCCACACAAACGTACGAGAATGCATTAAACACACCATACTTACTATCCACACAAACGAATGAGAATGCATAAAACACACACATATATACTGTCCACACAAACGCTAGGCGAACGCATAAAACACACACATATATACTATCCACACCAACGAATGCGAATACATAAAACATACACATATACTATCCACACCAACGAATGCGAATGCATTAAACACACCATTCTTACTATCCACACAAACGTACGAGAACGCATAAAACAGACACATATACTATCTACACAAACGAATGAGAATGCATAAAACATACACATATATACTATCCACACCAACGAATGCGAATGCATAAAACATACACATATACTATCTACACCAACGGATGAGAATGCATAAAACATACACATATACTATCTACACCAACGGATGAGAATGCATAAAACATACACATATACTATCCACACCAACGAATGCGAATGCATAAAACATACACATATACTATCCACACCAACGGATGAGAATGCATAAAACATACACATATACTATCCACACCAACGAACGAGAACGCATATAACATACACATAGACTATCCACACAAACGTACGAGAACTCATAAAACAGACACATACTATCCACACAAACGAATGAGAATGCATAAAACATACACATATACTATCCACACAAACGCTAGGCGAATGCATAAAACATACACATATACTATCCACACAATAGATATTGGTGTTTTTATTCTTCCTTCCTTCTGCATGAATAGTTTTGTGTGTGTGTTTATGAGTTCGCCTTCGTTTGTATGGAGAGTTGGTATAGAGTGTTTTTTTCTCTTCCCGTTTGTGTGGATAGTAAGTATGGTGTGTTTTTATGCGTTCCCGTACGTTTGTGTGGAAAGTAAGTATGGTGTATCTTAAGCGTTCACGCTCTTTTGTGTGGATAGTAGATATGGCGTGTTTTTCTTTTCTTCCTTTCTGTGTGGATAGTATAAGGTGTGTTTGTGTGCTTTGCGTACATTTGTGTGGATAGTTTAATGTGTGTGTTTCATGCATTCTCGTTTGTTTGTGTGGATAGTAAGTATGGTGTGTTTTATGAGTTCCCGTATGTTTGTGTGGATAGTAAGCATAGCGTGTTTTTTCTTTTCTTCCTTTCCGTGTGGATAGTACAAGGAGTGTTTGTGTGCGTTCGCTTACATTTGTGTGGATAATATAATGTGTGTGTTTTTAGCATTCTCATTCGTTTGTGTGGATAGTAGATATCAGTATGTTTTATGCATTCTCATCCGGTGGAGTGGATAATCTATGTGTATACTTTATGCATTCGCCTAGCGTTTGTGTGGATAGTATATGTGTATGTTTATGCATTCGCATTCGTTGGTGCGGAGAGTATATGTGTCTGTTTCATGCGTTCTCGCCCGTTTGTGTGGATAATATATATGTGTATGTTTTATGCATTCTCATTGGTTTGTGTGGATAGTAAGTATGGTGTGTTTTATGCATTCTCGTACGTTTGTGTGGATAGTATATATGTGTGTTTTATATGCATTCTCATTCATTTGTGTGGATAGTATATGTGTCTGTTTTATGCATTCTCATTCGTTGGTGTGGATAGTATATGTGTATGTTTTATGCATTCTCATTCGTTTGTGTGGATAGTGTATGTGTATGTTTTATGCATTCTCATTCGTTTGTGTGGATAGTATATGTGTATGTTTTATGCGTTCACCTAGCGTTTGTGTGGATAGTATATATGTGTGTGTTTTATGCATTCTCATTCATTTGTGTGGACAGTAAGTATGGTGTGTTTTATGCATACTCGTCCGTTTGTGTGGATAGTATATATGTGTATGTTTTATGCATTCGCATTCCTTTGTGTGGATAGTAAGTAGTGTGTGTTTTATGCATTCTTGTACGTTTGTGTGGATAGTATATGTGTCTGTTTTGTGCATTCTCATTCGCTTGTGTGGATAGTACATGTGTCTGTTTTGTGCATTCTCATTCGTTTGTGTGGATAGTATATGTGTATGTTTTATGCATTCGCCTAGCGTTTGTGTGGATAGTATATGTGCATGTTTCATGCGTTCCCGTTTGTATGTGTGGATAGTATATGTGTATGTTTTATGTGTTCTCATTCGTTGGTGTGGATAGTATATCTGCATGCTTTATGCATTCTCATTCGTTGGTGTGGATAGTATATGTGTATGTTTTATGCATTCTCATTCGTTGGTATGGATAGTATATCTGTATGCTTTATGCATTCTCATTAGTTTGTGCGGATAGTATATGTGTATGTTTTATGCGTCCTCATTCGTTTGTGTGGATAGTATATCTGTATGTTTTATGCATTCTCATTCGTTTGTGCGGATAGTATATGTGTATGTTTCATGCGTTCTCATTTGTTGGTGTGGATAGTATATGTCTCTGTTTATGCATTCGCATTCCATGGTGTGGATAGTATATGTGTCTGTTTTATGCATTCTCATTCGTTTGTGTGGATAGTATATGTGTATGTTTTATGCATTCACATTCGTTCGTGTGGATAGTCTATGTGTAAATTTTATGCATTCGCATTCGTTGGCGTGGATAGTATATGTGTATGTTTTATGCGTTCTCGTTCATTTGTGTGGATAGCATATATGTGTATGTTTGATGCATTCTCATTCGTTTGTGAGGATAGTAAATATGGTGTGTTTTATGCATTCTCGTCCGTTGGTGTGGATAGTATATATGTGTGTGCTTTATGCATTCTCAATCGTTTGCGTGGATAGTATATGTGTATGTTTTACGCATTCTCATTCGTTTGTGTGGATAGTATATGTGTATGTTTTATGCATTCTCATTCGTTTGTGTGGATAGTATATGTGCATGTTTTATGCATTCTCATACGTTTGTGTGAATAGTCTATGTGTATGCTTTATGCATTCGCATTCTTTTGTGTGGATATTATAGATGTGTGTGTTTTCTGCGTTAGCCTAGCGTTTGTGTGGAGAGTATATATGTGTGTGTTTTATGCATTCTCGTTCGTTTCTGTGGATAGTATATGTGTCTGTTTTATGCGTTCTCGTACGTTTGTGTGGATAGTATGTGTGTATGTTTTATGCATTCTCATTCGATGGTGTGAATAGTATATGTGTCTGTTTTATACATTCGCATTCGTTGGTGTGGATAGTATATGTGTCTGTTTAATGCATTATCGTTCGTTGGTGTGGATAGTATATATGAGCATGTTTTACGTATTCTCATTCGTTGGTATGGATAGTATATGTGTGTTTTATGCAGTCTCACTCTTGTGTGGATAGTAAGTATGGTGTGTTTTATGCGTTCGCATTCGTTGGTGTTGATAGTATATGCGTAAGTTTTATGCAGTCGCATTCGTTTGTGTGGATAGTATATGTGCATGTTTTATGCGTTCGTTTGTGTGGATAGCATATATTTATGCATTCTCATTCGTTGGTGTGAATAGTAAGTATGGTGTGTTTTATGCGTTCCCGTACGTTTGTGTGGATAGTAAGTATGGTGTGTTTTTTCTTTTCTACCTTTATGTGTGGATAGCATAAGGTGTGTTTGTGTACGTTCACGTACGTTTGTGTGGATAGCATAATGTGTGTGTTTTATGCATTCTCGTTTGTTTGTGTGGATAGTAAGTATGGTGTATTTTATGTGTTCCCGTACGTTTCTGTGGATAGTAGGTATGGAGTGTTTTTTCTTTTCTTCCTTTCTGTGTGGATAGTATGTGATGTGTTTGTGTGCGTTCGCGTACATTTGTGTGGATAGTAAGTATGGTGTGTTTTATGCATTCTCGTTTGTTTGTGTGGATAGTAGCTATGGATATGTTTTATGCATTCTCATTCGTCGGTGAGGATTTTTATGTGTATGTTTTATGCATTCTCACTCGTTGGTGTGGGTAGTATATGTGTCTGTTTTATGCCTTCGCATTCGTTTATGTGGATGGTATATATGTATGTTTTATGCATTCTCATTCGTTTGTGTGGATAGTATATGTGTATGTTTTATGCGTACTCATACGTTGGTGTGAATAGTTAGTATGGTGTGTTTTATGCGTTCTCGTACGTTTGTTTGGATAGTAAGTATCGTGTGTTTTTTCTTTTCTTCCTTTCTGTGTGGATAGTGTAAGGTGTGTTTGTGTGCGTTCGCGTACGTTTGTGTGGATAGTATAATGTGTGTGTGTTTTATGCATTCTCTTTCGTTTGTGTGGATAGCAGATATGGGTTAGTTTTATGCATTCTCATTCGTTGGTGTGGATAGTATATGTGTATGTTTTAATGCATTCGCCTAGCGTTTGTGTGGATAGTATATGTGTATGTTTTGTGCATTCTCAACCGTTTGTGTGGATAGTATATGTATATGTTTATGCATTCTCATTCGTTGGTGTGAATAGTTAGTATGGTGTGTTTAATGCGTTCCCGTACGTTTGTGTGGATAGTAAGTATGGCGTGTTTTATGCGTTCTCGTACGTTTGTTTGGATAGTAAGTATCGTGTGTTTTTTCTTTTCTTCCTTTCTGTGTGGATAGTGTAAGGTGTGTTTGTGTGCGTTCGCGTACGTTTGTGTGGATAGTATAATGTGTGTGTTTTATGCATTCTCTTTCGTTTGTGTGGATAGTAGATATGGGTAAGTTTTATGCATTCTCATTCGTTGGTGTGGATAGTATATGTGTGTGTTTTAATGCATTCCCCTAGCGTTTGTGTGGATAATACATGCGTATGTTTTATGCATTCGCATTCGTTGGTGTGGATAGTATATGTGTCTGTTTTATGCGTTCTCGTCCGTTTGTATGGATAGCATTTATGTGTATGTTTTATGCATTCTCATTGGTTTGTGTGGATAGTAAGTATGTTGTGTTTTATTCATTCTCGTACGTTTGTGTGGATAGCATATATGTGTGTGTTTCATGCATTCTCATTCGTTTGTGTGGATAGTCTATGTGTATGTTTTATGCATTCTCATTCCTTTGTGTGGATAGTATATGTGTATGTTTTATGCATTCGCATTCTTTGGTGTCGATAGTATATGTGTATGTTTTATGCGTTCTCGTTTGTATGTGTAGATAGTATACGTGTCTGTTTTATGCGTTCTCATCCGTTTATGTGGATAGTATATATGTATATGTTTGATGCGTTCTCATCCGTTTATGTGGATAGCATATGTGCATATTTTATGCGGTCTCATTCGTTTGTGTTGATAGTAGATGTGTATGTTTTATGCATTCTCATTCGTTGTGCGGATAGTATCTATGTGTATGTTTTATGAGTTCTCGTCCGTTTGTGTGAATAGTAAGTATGGTGTGTTTGATGCATTCTCGTACGGTTGTGTGGATAGTATATATGTGTGTGTTTTATGCATTCTCATTCGTTTGTGTGGATAGTTGATATGGGTATGTTTTATGCATTCTCATTCGTTTGTGTGGATATCATATGTGCAAGTTTTATGCATTCGCCTAGCATTTGTGAGGATGGTGTATGTGTATGTTTCATGCATTCGCCTAGCGTTTGTGTGGATAGTATATGTGTATGTTTTACGTTTTCTCATTCGTTGGTGTGGATACTATATGTGTATGTTTTTTGCATTCTCATTCGTTTGTGCGGATGGTACATGTGTATGTTTTATGCGTCCTCATTCGTTGGCGTGGATAGCATATGTGCATGTTTTATGCATTCTCAGTCGTTTGTGTTGATAGTATATGTGTATGTTTTATGCATTCACATTCGTTCGTGTGGATAGTCTATGTGTAAATTTTATGCATTCGCATTCGTTGGTGTGGATAGTATATGTGTATGTTTTATGCGTTCTCGTTCATTTGTGTGGATAGTATATGTGTGTATGTTTGATGCCTTCTCATTCGTTTGTGAGGATAGTAAATATGGCGTGTTTTATGCATTCTCGTCCGTTAGTGTGGCTAGTATATATGTGTGTGCTTTATGCATTCTCATTCGTTTGCGTGGATAGTATATGTGTATGTTTTATGCATTCGCTTAGCGTTTGTGTGGAGAGTATATGTCTATGTTTTATGCATTCTCATTCGTTTGTGTGGATAGCATATGTGTATGTTTTATGCATTCTCATTCGTTTGTGTGGATAGTCTATGTGTATGTTTTATGCATTCGCATTCGTTTGTGTTGATAGTATATGTGTATGTTTTATGCATTCTCATTCGTTTGTGTGGATAGTATATGTGTATGTTTTATGCGTTCTCGTGCGTTTATGTGGATAGTATATGTGTATGTTTTATGCATTCGCATTCCTTTGTGTGGATAGTATATATGTGTGTGTTTTCTGCGTTCGCCTAGCGTTTGTGTGGATAGTATATATGTGTGTGTTTTATGCATTCTCGTTCGTTTCTGTGGATAGTATATGTGTATGTTTTATGCATTCTCATTCGTTTGTGTGGATAGTATGTGTGTATGTTTTATGCATTCTCATTCGGTGGTGTGAATAGTATATGTGTCTATTTTATACATTCGCATTCGTTGGTGTGGATAGTATATGTGTCTGTTTAATGCATTCTCGTTCGTTGGTGTGGATAGTATATGTGTATGTTTTATGCATTCTCACTCTTGTGTGGATAGTAAGTATGGTGTGTTTTATGCGTTCGCATTCGTTGGTGTTGATAGTATATGCGTAAGTTTTATGCAGTCGCATTCGTTTGTGTGGATAGTATATGTGTACGTTTTATGCGTTCGTTTGTGTGGATAGCATATATTTATGCATTCTCATTCGTTGGTGTGAATAGTAAGTATGGTGTGTTTTATGCGTTCCCGTACGTTTGTGTGGATAGTAAGTATGGTGTGTTTTTTCTTTTCTTCCTTTATGTGTGGATAGCATAAGGTGTGTTTGTGTGCGTTCACGTACGTTTGTGTGGATAGTATAATGTGTATGTTTTATGCATTCTCGTTTGTTTGTGTGGATAGTAAGTATGGTGTATTTTATGTGTTCCCGTACGTTTCTGTGGATAGCATGTATGGAGTGTTTTTCTTTTCTTCCTTTCTGTGTGGATAGTATGTGATGTGTTTGTGTGCGTTCGCGTACGTTTGTGTGGATAGTAAGTATGGTGTGTTTTATGCATTCTCGTTTGTTTGTGTGGATAGTAGCTATGGATATGTTTTATGCATTCTCATTCGTCGGTGAGGATTTTTATGTGTATGTTTTATGCATTCTCATCCGTTTGTGTGGATAGTATATATGTATGTTTTATGCATTCTCATTCGTTTGTGTGGATAGTATATGTGTATGTTTTATGCGTTCTCATACGTTGGTGTGAATAGTTAGTATGGTGTGTTTCATGCGTTCCCGTACGTTTGTGTGGATAGTAGGTGTCGTGTGCTTTTTCTTTTCTTCCTTTCTGTGTGGATAGTGTAAGGTGTGTTTGTGTGCGTTCGCGTAGGTTTGTGTGAATAGTATAATGTGTGTATTTTATGCATTCTCTTTCGTTTGTCTGGATAGTAGATATGGGTTAGTTTTATGCATTCTCATTCGTTGGTGTGGATAGTATATGTGTATGTTTTAATGCATTCGCCTAGCGTTTGTGTGGATAGTATATGTGTATGTTTTGTGCATTCTCAACCGTTTGTGTGGATAGTATATGTATATGTTTTATGCATTCTCATTCGTTGGTGTGAATAGTTAGTATGGTGTGTTTAATGCGTTCCCGTACGTTTGTGTGGATAGTAAGTATCGTGTGTTTTTTCTTTTCTTCCTTTCTGTGCGGATAGTGTAAGGTGTGCTTGTGTAGATAGTATAATGTGTGTGTTTTATGCATTCTCTTTCGTTTATGTGGATAGTAGACATGGGTAAGTTTTATGCATTCTCATTCGTTGGTGTGGATAGTATATATGTCTGTTTTATGCGTTCTCATCCGTTTATGTGGATAGTATATGTGCATATTTTATGCGTTCTCAGACGTTTGTGTTGATAGTAGATGTGTATGTTTTATGCATTCGCATTCGTTTGTGTGGATAGTATATATGTGTATATTTTATGAGTTCTCGTCCGTTTGTGTGAATAGTAAGTATGGTGTGTTTGATGCATTCTCGTACGTTTGTGTGGATAGTGTATATGTGTATGTTTTATGCATTCTCATTCGTTTGTGTGGATAGTTGATATGGGTATGTTTTATGCATTCTCATTCGTTTGTGTGGATAGTATATGTGTCTGTTTTGTGCATTCTCATTCGTTTGTGTGGATGGCATATGTGTATGATTTATGCATTCGCCTAGCGTTTGTGTGGATAGTATATGTGTATGTTTTATGCGTTCTCGTCCGTTGGTGTGGATAGTATATATGTATGTTTTATGCATTCGCATTCGTTGGTGTGGATAGCATATGTGTATGTTTTATGCATTCGCTTAGCGTTTGTGTGGATAGTATATGTGTATGTTTTACGCATTCTCAGTCGTTTGTGTGGATAGTATATGTGTGTGTTTTATGCGTTCTCGTTCGTTGGTGTGGATAGTAAGTATGGTGTGTTTTATGCATTTTCATTCGTTTGTGTGGATAGTCTATGTGTATGTTTTATGCATTCTCATTCGTTTGTGTGGATAGTATATGTGTATGTTTTATGCATTCGCATTCGTTGGTGTGGATAGTATATATGTGTGTGTTTTATGCATTCTCAATCGTTTGTGTGGATAATAAGTATGGTGTGTTTGATGCATTCTCGTACGTTTGTGTGGATAATATATATGTGTGTGTTTTATGCATTCTCATTCGTTTGTGTGGATAGTATATATGGGTGTGTTTTATGCATTCGCGATCGTTGGTGTGGATAGGAGATATTGGGATTTTTTTCTTTCTCCCTTTCTTTTGTGTGTGTATTGGTCTTTGTCCCTATAAAACTCCCTTTATCCATATCAAATTCATTTCACCTACCTACCTACGTACCTACAGAATCGCGTATTCAGATCAGCCAGTTCAGTGACGTCACACAGTATCGAGTAATCAGTTCAGCCAGTTCAGTGACGTCACTGAAGCTAGAAATTTTGAGGCTATAAGTATAGATTTGGGTTTTCCACTGGTTGTAGCTATAAATACATACAAGGGTTTTTAAACAGGAATTTACCAAAAATTGTAGCTAGAAATAGACCTACTTTTTCCATTCCTCTTGTCGCTAGACAGGCCCAATATTTTTTTGTCGCTAGACAGGCCCAATATTTCCCTATGTTCAATTCCCCTTGTCCGTAGGGTACAAAGTAGGGTCCCGTGAGGCTATAAATCTTGAGGCTATAGTGAAAACGACCAAATTTAACATAGAAGTATACGTGAGGCTATAAATCTTGAGGCTACGGTACAACCCTCTAAATTTAACATAGAGGTCTACGTGAGGCTATAAATCTTGTCGCCAGGGTACAAAGTAGGATCCCGTAATGCTAATTCCCATTGTCACCAGGGTACAACCCCTCTAATTTTGTCGCTATAAATCTTGTCGCCAGGGTACAACCCCTCTAATTTTGTCGCTAAAAATCTTGTCTCCAGGGTACAAAGTACGGTCCCGTAATGCTAATTCCCATTGTCGCTAGGGCACAACCCCTCTAATTTTGTCGCTATAAATCTTGTCGCCAGGGTACAACCCCTCTAATTTTGTCGCTAAAAATCTTGTCTCCAGGGTACAAAGTAGGGTCCCGTAATGCTAATTCCCATTGTCGCCAGGGTATCCCACTACACTACTGTTGTAATGCAGGGCCATTCCTTTATCAAGCTGCAGGGCCATTCCTCGATTGAGCGTCGTCTGCCGAAAGGCCATGCTTGCTTTCATAATTCTGGCGTTGGTTTCATTATCAATGTGGACTACACGCGAGCGAAGTAAGCTTGGACTGCTACTTCTTTTACTTTTGTGAGGAATATCTGAAATTTCAAATAAATTTTTGTTTCTTTATCAGATTATTTAGTCTTAGCAAACTTACATCCTATTCATATTTTTTCATTGTCAACATTTCTTTTCTCTCACAAGTCTTTGGTACTCTTCTAATATCCTTCATCATCTGATTAAAATTAAGTTGGTGTCAGTTCTAGTTAATTAGTTTCCAAGATATAAGCCAGCATATAAATATTCATCAGTTACAGCATGGAGCAAATCTGCATTAGAGACAACCCTGCACTAACCGCGTTAACTCTGCATTTTGTTTAGAGAAGAACGCTGGCATCATGTTGTCCTGTCCATCTGTATGTCTCTTTGTCTGTCCAGCTTCTAAAAATATAGTGTTTCCCCTCCTACAACTGTGAAAATACAGATCTGAAATATTTAAGATGGTCCATATCGGCACATCTGTGCACAAGTATGACAAGCGAATGGAGGTTGGAGCTGACGAACTGCAAACACTACGTCTGTATACGTTTCCTGAAGCCACACTAGCTCTTAGGGGGAACAATTGCTCGATGTTATGCACAAGGTGATTAAACAGCAATCTATCGAGAATTTTGCCCGCTAGTGCCAGCAAGGAGATGCCCAAATGGTTGTCGCAGGATTGTCTGTTGACTTTCCGCTTGTACCAGCGGACGATGAATTCATCATTGTACTTCTGGGGTGTAATTCCTTGAGTACACATTAACTGGGAGAATTCTGTGAGTTTCTGTACCATATGCGAGCCTCTGGCTTTGTTGATTTGTACCGGTATAGCGTCTGCTCCAGGTGCTTTACCATTTGACTATTCGCTAATTGCGTTTTGAGTGTCAGTCAGCGTTGCAGGATCACCAAGTGATATTTTCATTTCAACTTGAGACCACCTCACTGATCTATGACTGTTGATTGAGGATGATCCTCATCCTGGAGTGCTCTGCAAATCTTTGAATTATCTTTTCTTTCTCAGTCGGCGGTGTGGTTAGTCGGCACTCAGTATTGTTTCTGGCGACTGTGACCCATAGATTGTCTTCAAAGCATCATGGAAGTTCTTCACGTCTTTCCTGTTTGCGTAGGACTGAATATCATCTGCCTTATTGCCCGGTCATGCATTTTGTTACTCTCTTGGTTTACATTGGACAGTCCTCTTGATGTTTTGCAAGTGCTGTCTTCTAAACAGGCATTCTATATCGAACATTTTCATTCTGTATCTAATGTTTTGATTCAGATGTCTTTTTATATCAGCATCAATCTCATTGAACTAATCTTAATGTTTACGTGTGGTGGGACCCATGATGTGGATGCAGCTGAGTATACGAAGTATCGGAAGGATGCCCAGGTTTCCCGGAGTTCGTGTCGATTGTTTCTATTTGTCTTCACAATTCTCTGACAAACGCCTGTTTCACATTCTTTTGTTTCAATTTGAAGATTTCAAGCTTTTTGGGCACTTTTTCCTTTGGGTTGTCTGCTTCGCTTAATCTGGATATTGAGCTTGAAGACTATGCGCCTGTATTTAGTCTAGCATTCTTCATAAAAGTTTTCATTGATCCCATCTGGACTGGTCCTGGTGAGTGCATATATCCTAATGATAGTCCACTGTCTTTTTCCAGACTGTGGGGGTTTCATTTGTATTTAGGAGATTGGTTACTAGCTGTGATTTGATGGTAAACACAACACCAGCATCACTTCGCTCTTTTCTTACAACGGCCACTCTAAAAAGAAAGTGTAGCCGGCTCCTACTTCCTTGAGTTGTTCTTCCAGGGCTAGGCGAGTTTCACTCAGGCTCCTATCAGGATGCTGAATCTGGATTGTTTTCTACTACCTAGATATGTTCTTCTCTCTGGTCTATCTGCTGTTGTACTAAACATGCTACAATTATGCGAGGCAGAGCGTCCACACGGTTGTTTATGCCAGTTGCCAAAATATAACGTTCAAGTATACTAAGCAGGGTGAGATGAAAGGGTTCAGTACAGACAAGGCGTCGTGCTTTTTTGTTTTGTTCGACAATACGGTGATGTATACAATTCGCCCGCATCAAGGCCGAAAACGAGTGAGATCTGTGTTGCTGACTGAACAAAATCCTGGCCATTGCCGCCACGGCGTCTATTTTGCTTTGTAACGGCAATGTACACAAACATGGGCTTTAAGGTCGATTGCTTTTAAAATGCATTTGTTGCCGTGATTGGGTCGAAACAGCTAGTCAAAGAAGGTATTTTGTCAGTCTGATAGGCTACACTGAGGGTTGCTAGTGGGCACAAACACCGTAGATTCCAGTGGTTCTAGATGTGTAGCCCTGGGAAATTGGAAAAAGTCCATCTGCGGGGCCCTTTTGATTGCCTCATAGAGTGGGGCGTCACATAATCTGTCTGCGGAATTGGTTCCTTTTTTGGCCACGATGGGCTTCTCTATCAACCTTAGAGAGTGTCTCATGCGGTCGTTGTGGATGAAAATGGCGATGTCCAGCTTTCGGTATGTGATGACTGCGACAATCCAGTTTTGGTATCATGTCAGCGGAGCAGTCTCGCGCCACAGACTGTGAGCGCGCGATCGACACTGTCAAGGTCCCTGATGATGACGTGGGTGTCCGTGACCTCCTGCACTGCGTACTCGACGTTCGAGTTGATCATTAACGCGATGCGTGTAAACGTGCGTCCTATTGAACGGTTGGCCACTTGACTCTCGTCTCCGTTGTACTGAGTCCATTGAGCGAAGGCATTCACACAGTCTACGCTGTCGTTCGTGCTTTTTCATCCTTCAACTCGTTGCACTCCGTTGTTTTTCTGACCATTGTGCACGGCGAGTGCGAAGGCTTTGTGGTTATGGCAAATCATGAGGACATGGTAGAGGGCAGCAACTCTGGAGGGTCTTCTTCCCCGTTGCTTGTGGTCTTGTAAATGAAGCATTCATGGGAAGATGTATCTATGTTTACCGTCGAGCGCCTTCTCGAAGGTTCTTTTCTGCACGTTTCACCATTCACGAGGATGGCTTGGAATGCTCTGTGCTTTATGACAAACATGCAACTTCAATTGCACTCTCTTGCCTTGTAGAGACACATTTTAATAAAAACTATCGCATAAACGTTACGTTGTCTTTGGTACCATCATGGCATCGAATCAGCAGCATATGCAGCTATACGGCATCAAGGCCTTCCTGGAAGCATCTTATCGTAAAAGATACTTCATGGTAAAAATACTTGAAGTTGCTTGCCGGCAATCAGGTCCCATCTTATTATGATCCTCGTTTTATTCGAGCCCAAGATAATTTCCGAGGGTAAGAAGCGTTCCACTCTCGGAACTGGTGGATTGACATAATGCGTTTATTATATGTCCACCATCTCACTCAATTTGCCATCCCACCCATTATCCATTTGCTGTTGTTTCTCTTGCTCCAGGTAGGGATTGTGTGAAATTATTGGCAATCTAAGTTATTCCTGGTCCAATACTTTCAGGGAAGGGCGGCTACACTCTTCAACGCGCGTGGTCCCCCATTTCTCCAGAGGCAATGAAACTTTTACTCAAAACATAAACCAACTTCTTGCCGGTGTTTGTGTAACTTTTGGGCGGAGAGAATAGTGTGTACACAGTTTGTGTGAACGGTTTTATAAACGTGAACAAAGACATAAACCTGCTGATGCAAGAGTAGGTACATAACATCAGGCAAGATAATGGCCTTTATCCAACCGAACGCTCACTCCGGGCCTGGTCGACGACATGAGTGAGGTCGGGGGCTCAGCTCAGATTTTAGCTGACCGTTGCCGTATGTGGTGGCTTCTGCTGCGTTATATCCCCAGGCAAAGCCCAACGTACTGCGCTGCGGTATCTCCTACCTACACGGTAGAGCCGTCCACCACACTGCTGTAACAAACCAAGGCTCCGGGCTCAATGTTATACCTATGCATTTCCCTGTTTGTTAGCATTTATATCAGTGATGGATACGGCATTATCCAACACTTGGTCACCTAGGGTCTGCACAATATAGGCGGCTGAAATAAATATAATAACAATTGGAAAAAAAACCAATTTTATTCTAGTGATTTGGGAGTGGGGACGCTCCAGAGCGTTGGGATAAGGTCAGGTCTGGATGGATTTGTTGGAACGCATTTTGCTCAAGGAGCATGACGTATTCTTTACGACCTTTACCTGAATGCACCAAAAAGGCGAATATACTATTTATGTATGTGTCGCGACGTTCTGGCTAGAAGTGGACAACGAAGTGAATGTCAATCGAGATATCAGGAAGGCGCTACTCTCTAGGCCACACCTTCGTATCACCTCATTACATTTCCTAGGGCGCTTCGGAAGGTGATACAGATTTGATGTGACGGAACAGCTTTCAGAAACCTCTGTAGGGATCGGTCTGGGTTAGCCATCAATCGGCGCAAACATCGATCTGCACGAAGGTTAAGGCCGTCGACCAAAATGCAATCGTGTTTTCTTTCGTTGCAAAGCTGACTTTTCTGCCTGGTTTTAGGGCTGCCTTTGCTGGCCATCCTTTCCGACGTTTATGGCTCGAGACTCTATACTATCTCGGAATTAGAAACAGTCAAGTTAGCTCATCGCGTTAAACAGATTTGTAAGGTTCTTAAGGTCACCGGGGTCCGGCTGTTGCATTGTCTTGAATAAAACGCTTTGCGCATGTTCTATTAGGACCACTCCTTCTCAATGGTGATGCTTTGTTTAAGTTCTTTGATCTTTTTCCTTGGGAGTAATCGCGAGTTCTATACTGTAAGTGTCGGTCCGCTACGTTGTCTGGGCGGGCCAGATCTTTGTAGATTTTGTTAGGGTCATCGTCCAAGGACTCTTCCATTGTCTTTCTATACCGGTTCATCCACGGACTTGTTGGTAGAACGTGATTGATGAAGTGTTGGGATTGTCCCTTCCAAAGGCAGAGACCATGCGATGCTAATCTTAACGCGATATCGGAATAGGCCCTGGTATTTTTGAAGATCGAGACGGGGTAGACCTATGACGCAAGCCGGGATAAGTCTTCGTATTTCTGGCTGGTGGTTTTGCTTTTACACGACAATAGAGTTGTTGTGTTTGGTCCTCAACGCTAATTTAAGATCTTGGCTGTCGATTACAACTCTTTGACTCAACTCGAGTAAACTTGTACCTCCCGCTGATGTTTCTCAGAATGTCGCGCTCTGTAAAGACCCTGCAAATGTGCATTGCCTCTAAAGCGTACCTCGCTTTATCGCCCTTCTTGAGCCTCGTATATGGATTTGTCTCATTCCCCTTACTGAGCCTATGTGTATTCTACAATATACGTTAAGGGCTATTTGTAATGCCTAATTCAGTACAGACGGGTTGGGGATAGTATTCTGATAGTAAAGAAATGGCTAAAAATGACAGTAATAGTGATATCCCATTTCTTTCAGTTAAGTATATCTCAACATTTAGCAGTGAGTGTGTGAAAGAACAACATATATGTTGTTATTTTGGGTTTAACGCCATTTGTCAGCACACGATAGACTTAACATGGCTGCCAGAATATCTGGTGGAAGATCCAGAAAAAATCTCGGGAAGAACCACCGACCCACAGGAAGATACTGAAAAGCTTTCTCACGTATATACCAACACTGGTCAAGCCTGAGGCTCTAACCCTCGCAAAAAGAACTGAGATGTCGGTGATCTTTCAAAGGCGAGCGCCTTAGACCACTCGACCATCAGGCGACCCAAAGAGCAGCTTATAATAAAACAAATCCATACATTTTTGTCTACAGACTTTGATTCTTTGTACAGGAATATGGAATCTGTATGCAACTAAAATGAAATGCTGCTGACACTTGTGAATAATCCATTTAGTGGCAAGAAGAAGTCGATTTGGTATAAAACTTCGAGAAATTGAACATGAGCTGTCTTTCTGCACACGCTGTTTTCAAATAAAATGGATTCTAGTCAGTCCTGAATAACTCACAGTATGATTAATGAAATCCTACATAGTACATAAAGTTCTATCACAAGTCCAAAAGTATCGAGTATTCCAATTTTAGTGCTGTTCCGAACGAAGTTCATAAATTTTCGTGAATACTGTACAATACTGTACTTTATGACGTCTGCTCCTAGAAATTGGCTAATTATTCAGGTTGGGAAATATCTTCACATCACCGACTCTCTATAATCAACAAATAATTACTCAAATCTAGGCAAGCTTTGATCGGAGACATAAATAAAAATAGCGCATACCCTAGTCTTATAACAATATTCCAATAATTTCTTAGCACATTTCCAGAAAAAGAATGCTTGTGGTCCACTTTTATTTACTTTTCAAATTTTTTCAATCTGCGCGGTGTATACATATACAAAATCACTGGTAGAAGGAGTTAATATAACTCTTTTCGCTAGTTCATTGAATTGCTTATATATGTAATAAATAAAGTATTATAATGTTCTTAAACTTCACATATACTAAAACAAAATGGCTGAGGAACTTGGCTAGGTAGTTTATTGGTGTTGAAAACCTCCGGATCTGAGTGATCGGGAAATCCTGTACAATTTCAAAAACGTCAAATCCTCTACAATTATATAAAGTTATTGACGATAGCGCTGATGCCAAATGCCCATATAAAGAAGTCAAAGTTGGGAGTTAAAGCGTCTCCTGCTACACTTCATTAAAACACTAGTTGCATGATGCATAAATTAGTGTTTTGCCATTTAATTAATATATAGAGCTATTCGAGCTATGAGCTACTATCTGAAATAAGTGACTGAAGTATATTGCTCATTATATTTCGGATTTTAATATGATAGTTATAGTATAATTTGCGTAGGAGATGAACCAGATATATTTTTTACGATTTATGTTTTTAAACTATGTTACAGAAAGAAAGAAGAAAAAGTTTAGTAAAATCAACAAATAATTTATTTCCTTAGAATACAAAGTGAAAATTCAAGGGACATTTACAATATTCTTAACTAAATCCTAAATAATCATAAATGTTCTATAATTCCAATATATATAAGTTTTGTTTTCTTTTTAAAAGTGTTCACAATGTTCAATATGAATTTCAATAATCTTGTATGTTTTGATGTAGCAATAGTTTTGAATGTCTTCAGGTATCAAAAAGATATAATCCAGAATGTCTTTGATTGGGTTAAGAATAATCCTAACGTAGTTTTTTAGTCAATGAACACTTTGTAACTCCAAGGAATAATTTGAATAAATAATTCCTCTCAAATTATATTTGAACACACTACAAATGACTCCAGAGACTGATCATAACTCATGACTGAAGACTTTGTTAACAAAATTCTTTATATGCATATTTCACGTGACCTAAAACACAATAGAATTTCCCAGAGAAAAACTAATGTCTTGAACTCAAATCCAAATAAACATCTTTTTTACTAAACTTAATCATGACAAAAGTTAGGTAGACAAAACATGGCAATATTGAGGTAGACAAAACCTTTACAATCAACCAGGGACAAAGGTCAAACACACAACATAAATTAAATATACCTAACAATATATTTCTTAATTCAGAGAGTTATATTTCTGGAAAACTCCCGACTAAGCTGACGAGGAGATGTAAAATATCATATTGACTTATATATAGTCTAAATCAGGGGTCTCCAACACGCGGCCCGCGGGCCGCATGCTGTCCGCCAAACCGTATCCTATGGCCCGCAAAATGATTGACGTTACAAGGTGTCATGAGAGAAAACTAAGGTGGTGCAGCCCTTGGGCCATAGAAAATGCCCTCATGCGGCCCTCAGGGTGGTTTGAGTTTGAGACCCCTGGTCTAAATCATCGACAGGCTTCAGCTTGATAGGTCCGCCAATCTTTCATATTGTTCCAGTCTCAAAATAATGCCAAATTACGAAGTATGATTTGGGAAATTTAGTCAATATTGTTCAAATGACACTCAGTGGCTCATGCTTTGTGCAAAACGTTCATCAATATATAGGATTTTTGTTTTTTTAATAA
The DNA here is from genome assembly GCA_016617855.1 of Megalonaias nervosa. Classification (NCBI taxonomy): domain Eukaryota; kingdom Metazoa; phylum Mollusca; class Bivalvia; order Unionida; family Unionidae; genus Megalonaias; species Megalonaias nervosa. Next base: position 20,137 of record JAECUM010037649.1, read on the forward strand.
AAAGAAATATTTGCTTGAAATAGCAGAATTGTCTACTAAAAGTTAGGCTTACATATCACCCATCCCTCTCTTAAATTAATTGTTCTAAATATAACCAATATCTTGATGGACATTAGACACGTTAAACTTACAAGCGGTGAAGTGTTTAGGAATATTCCCTGAACTGTAAACATCCAAGCCATTGCTTCACTTCATGTTTTTTAACCACTATGCCTTACTAAGTGCTCAAGGATAAATTTAGATTCATTTAGATTTACCTTGATACTGTTACAAGATGAAAACCTATTTTATGCTCATTTTTTTTTTCTCCGCCAACTTTCCATTGTCAGAATCGTGCAATATTTTACGATACTGAACACTTTATTCATCATGACACGTTCGTTTAAAAATAGAATAGTGTATTAGGAACTACTTTCTAAATAAACCACGTACACTCAGGTAGTTGACGCTGTAGGTTTTAGTTTATTAGATTTGTTTGCGGATGATTTAAAGAAGCCGTTTCGTCTGTTGAATGTAGAGATAATAAAGTGAACGATGTGGACGATCTTACTGAGTCACCAATTAAACTTTCCTATAAGCAAACGAATGATCGTGATATTCGCAACGTACACAACAAACGTGAGAGACGCAGTATTGAAAATATCATTTTGATAATTTAAGCACTTAATTAGGAAAAATGTTTGTAACTTTTCGTAAGTGGAATGGTCAAGACTATGACCAGTGTTCTCTGGGGTATATAAAATAGCAAAGAAATGCATATTGAGGCCAAGGGCTATAGCATATCTATCAGAGTCGTACCATTTTACTAGTAAGTCAAAACACTAAATTTGAAGGAAAAAATGCAACTGGAGATTACGGTAGGAAACTAAGAACCTCAGAGCCAATAAGCCAAGACGACTAAAAAGTATTATTTCCGCTGGATAAATGAACTGTTCAGCAACAGCTGCTTTGCAATATTCCCCGTTTAACTATTTTGATACAATGTTTTGGCTAGCGACAGAAGACATACACTGTATGATACAGGTCATAGCTGGGTTTCCTGCAACAAAGAGCATGCGAGTGACACGGCATGAACACATGTCTTCTTTAGTTAGTAATAAAATGGTAGCAAATATACTTACATTTATAAATCTTGAAATTCTTCAAAATGTACTTTCTTAGTTCTGGAAATCCGAATAACATCACCATGTCACTGAAAACCTGATACACACCGAAACTGTACTGTAATTTCGACTAAGCAGTACATTTCTAAATGAAATCATATTCCGCTTACTGCACTGAATTGACCTAATAAATCCAATACATCATAAACAGAAAAGAACAACTGAGTTGGATCAACAGAAAAACAAAATCCATCCATTCCAGACCAACTGCAAAAGCGTTTTCAATGCGCTTTCATTCAAAACATGACTATAAATTTCAAGTTTAAGTAGACCAAAGCGAGAATTCTTTTTGAACTAATGTCAACGCTAAACAGGCAGCGTAATTGTAAAGAATTCACGTAAATGGTATCATCACAGATGATATTTGTTTATTTCTGTCGAAACAACATTTTTGTATCACCCTTAACCATCAATGCGTCTTAGTTTGATATATGTTTGTGTTTAGGTCCGTTTTTATGCACTGCGCTGGGGAATTCGTCTTTCCTGATCACATTTATAATTGACCTTAATTTACACGTTGTTGAACCGTTTAATCCCTTTACAAGAACCTCTTCGTTATATGTTTACGTTAGATTCCTTTGATTTCTACCTGTTCAGAAACTTCAGAAATTGCTGTGCTGTATAAAAACTTAGCAGAGGGATATTGTTTATGGTAGAGAGCATTATTGTCATTTGCAATATTCCATCATAGTTATTTTTTCTTTTCCCTGTCTGTCGCCCCAAATTTAATATATACCCACTAAGTTACCAAGGATATAATTCAGTTACTTAACGTGCACAAATATCACGGCTTGATTTTCAATCTCTTGTAGGTAATTATTTCCTGATGGTATTTGTGACGCTTTTGCTTCAGATACTGAGGACAAATAAAAGTGTGTAATGCCCACTTAGGAACCAGATATTTAGCAATTACGAGCAATTGTGGCATGAAGATTTCCTCGTAACGAATTTTTTTCTTATACGAGAATGCGAACGAAATCACATTACTGACGCAATTATAGAAATTGCGTTCGCTAAATGTCATACACTTTGACAGATGGATCCTCGTGTTTTCATATGTAGCTCTTTCTTTCGTTCAAAATTTTCTGTTTGTTTCCTTTTAATTGTCTGCTTACTTATGATAATATATATTGCAGTAGTTATAATGTGTCTTGAATTAGTCGATCTGCTGTACCGCAATAACACTATATGCATTGTAAATAAGTTGGAACGAAGATCAAGAAGTCGCGTTTGTAACTTAAAAGATGAAACTCGACTCATTGTGGTAATTGACAAGGAATATTTAATCAATAAATCAATAAATTGAGATGCAATTATTAAACATGAAAAGCAACAAATTGCATCACTTATATGTGGACAATAAAACTGAACACTTAATAAATACGTAAATAGTAAGCCACTCATTCTTTTATACAAAGATGACTACGTGTACGTGATTTACATATATCTTTAAGATTTGTTCGATGGTACTGTTATGTATTTTGTGAGCATTATTTGAATATAGAAATGTACAATAGGAATCTATCATTTAATATGACAGAAAGGAAATGAAACAAAAATGTGTGTAAAGGATGTGTACTCTAGAACAAGGTAACGTTTTACTGTTTGGAGAAAATGATACAATGATCCATATAAGCAAGGTGTGAAAGCACTAGCTTGTTTTGGATACATCTTTCTCACTCAGATGCGATCTGGTTTATCGAGGACTTAACTTTTCTCTGATTAATTTTAACCTTGTTCGATTATTGCCGATTTATAAGTGCACTGTCTTATCTACCCGTTCTTTACTTAGAGACTGGTATGCTGTTGTCATGAATAAAAACATAAGTGATAGGCGGTTTATAGATTCAACATAGACAGCAGTCATTGACCAGGAACCCACTGAGTAACCGAACCGTCTCCTTTCCCAACGACCACTGTGTAGAATAGTTGGATTCGAATGGATTGCCTCCTCTGGAAGATGATAGCGTCTACTTTAAGAGTAGAAATGCTGCATATACTCAGTTCAGTAATTTCAGATTAAAAGAATCAAATCCCATTATGTGTGGACACTATATTGTTCACCAATCTTTGACATCTCTTACAGAATTTCGTGATTTGGTTTGATCGTGAGTACTCTAGAAACAATGATAAAAACAGAAAGAAGTTTTGTTAATATTGTGAATGTCTATTTTCTGTAGCACATACACGTTTTGTTATCGATAGCAAAATGACACTGTGTTAGATCATTTTATGTCTGGTCTGGCTCATGTTTAATGTTTTTTGGGGGATTTTGTGGATGAGGAGGAAGGGTCTAGCGCTAATCTTCCGGCCTCATATTTGATCTTTCAGTAACCGGGACTTTAGAATCAAAGAAACGTTGATTTAGAATAAATAGTGTTTTATTGTTATTTTTAAATTTATAAAAAAAACAAACATTATTAAACATGCACTTTAACATTCTTTCTGTCAACCTTTACATTTGTAGTGTTTTCTTTCACGTCTGCGTACCATTTTGAAGGAATGTTTTCCTTCACTTTCACGCTTCTGATCAGTTTTGCCCACTTTGATTTTTCATCAACCGTGTCTACAATCGGAAGGTTAAATGAAGCTCTATTCACATTTGGGTGTGTGTGATAGTGTATGTATAGTTAATACTTCTTCGTTTATATCCTATCCATTTAATTCGATAGTTGGTTTGGAGTTTTTAATACGGCGTGTTAGATACTAACCAAAAAGAAGGTATTGGATAATAATTAAAGAGCATGTGGTGGATAGTATTTGTTATGTATGTCTATATTTTGTGTGACTTCTGGTACATGACTATTTTGTTTCACTTTTAGCACGTAGGCTCTATTTTAGGTAAGGTTATAAATAGGTTTAATGCTAGCTTCAATTTTAATACTAATAATAAATCTGTTTACGAGTCTGGAATTATTTATAGTTGGCTGGTTAAGTCAGGTGGGTGATTATAGCGACGTAGGTGTAATGGTCCAAATTTTGTTAGAATAATTTGTCTGTAGTATCATTTCAAAGTTCTTATTTTCGTGGTCAGAGTGACGCATGAACTTTGAGATTGATGTATGTGATAGCCTACCGATAAACTTGGTCGGTAGCGACCATTAACGTCTTCTACTTGGGGCATGAATTTTAATTGGGACTCGGTCAGTTAACAGTTAGGAACAGACGAGAGTGCAATATTAACGCGAGGTCATAGCGGTAAAATGTTCAGGGTTGATATGAATCAGGGAAAATTTTAGGAAATTTTGTCCATTTGGAAAAGGTGTAAATAAAATTATATTTTCCAGAACAGTTATTAATAAAGGCTGACGGGAGAGGTTTATTCTAACGTTAGCGGGAGTAATACAGATTTTTGGCAGGTAAAATAGCAATCCTGATTGGCTAAACTAAACGAATGTGTGTGTGTGTGTGTGTGTGTGTGTGTTCCTAGATGGAATTCTGGGTTTTAAAATAGTTTCCGTAGTAAAATTAATCAGCCTAAATTTCTGTGGGACGCCAAGAAATTGATTCCGAGGAAAAATAGCAAGTTTCTTTTCTCGTTAAGCAAATCGTCCTAAGGACGAGTGTCGGAAAGTTGAGGACATGGAAAGAGATATATAATTGCATACTGAGAGCTAATCTCGAATAACACACAAAGTTAGTCTCGAATAACACACAAAGTTAGTCTCGATTGCATACAATATATATTCATTGATGTAAGTCTGTAATTATTGCTGAATTCATTTGTTTTAAATTCATACCTCAAATCTTCCTTGAATTCAGAAATATTTGAGCATGTGATATTGTTGATATATTGTAAGAATGTCATACCATATTTCTTTATTTGAATGAGTTCGGATTCAATTGTTTCTATGTAATAGAAATCATATCGTGTAAGATTTCATGTATTTCTTCGGACACAAACTATGAGGAATAAATTATCTGTCTTAAATTATTTGTATCATTTTATGATTTGTATAAGGTATACTGAGAAATGATTCTTCCTATGTCTAGAAATCTATGTCAATGATTAGTTAATTAGCAAAGTAAAGTAGTTAGGACAAGGAGTTAAATCCATTAATTCGTGTGTAAGTTTAAGTGTAAATCCTCTCCAACCGAGAGTTGTTGGTGTAGCATTAGGAATGTGTGAAAATCGGCCTAGTTCAGCTGGTAAATTTATAGACACAGCTGGATGTGACGGTTTATCAAAAGAGGTCTAATTATGTCATGGTCACTTGGAATGTGGTAGCCGCTAACAAGAAATCGACTTATGATAATAGGATTGTGTATCAATATTAGGTTGAGAATTACCCTAGCTAGTTCTGCTGAAGTTCGATAGACGATATCTGACAAAAGAAAGTGGGAATATTTGTTAATTCCAAGAGAAAGACAAACCTGATGTTTATTTAGAATGGGCAATATATGTTATTTTGAAGGAAAGAAAATAGCTATTTACATGTGTATTGCACAGAGGGGAAAGAGCACAGTCTGCAATTACGAGGTTGATGACCCGAAGAGGTGAGGTGAGGTGAGGTGAGGTGAGGTGAGGTGAGGTGAGGTGAGGTGAGGTGAGAGAGAGAGAGAGAGAGAGAGAGAGAGAGAGAGAGAGAGAGAGAGAGAGAGAGAGAGAGAGAGAGAGAGAGAGAGAGAGAGATGTAAGGAGCAGAAAACGCCGATCTATCACCAGCGGTATTCTGGGAAAGACCGAAGCACTAGGTGATGCTGTCATGCCGGAATTCTCATTTCGATCAGTCAATGGAAGGAATTTGTTCTATCATTATAACAGTATGGCTAGTTGAAGTTAGCATAATTTTGTAGCCCTATTTCTGAGAAAAATTGAATCATTCACATGTCATGTACGATTTCATTTTGTTTATGGAATTGATCGAATTGTTATATTTTACATACGAGGGCTTCTGATATTCTATCATATATCTCTTCTCAGATCTCTATTATTCCATCCTTAATTTCATCTTTTATTTTATTGTTTACTTGATCCGGGCAATAACACCCTGGTCGATCATCTCCTAGATGATGTGTTACGTATATGTAATTAAATTGCTCGTGTGTTAGTTTTAAAATTCTTTTATATTTTATTTTTGTTTCATTACATTTTATTGTAATGATTATTTTCACGGGATTCGATATTTTCTTTTAGTAATGTTTTTTTAAGACGTAAAACGTGTTACATGAGCAATATTTTTAGTTCACCTTGGTCCGCGGTAGTGTAAGCGCTACGCAAAAACGATTGGCTATTGCCAAGGTCATTTCGTCTGGTCTGAATAAACAATGTTTATTTTTAAATTTATTTCAGAGTGAGAAAAGATAGGGGTCCTTGCTACGTGACAAATTACATTTTTTTTTTATTGCGTTGTTCAAGAGTTAAGAGACCACGTCATCTATCTCGCGAGAAAGGGATGATAATTTGGGTGGATATAATGCCCTTTATGAGCGCTCGTCAGTCAGTTGTATTTTGGAAACCTTGAAGGCTGGATAGGTTTTTATTGTTGAAACCAGATTGTTTTTGAAGTTCATTTGTTTTTGGAATTTAATAATTTATTATCTAGAAAACCAAACGAGTGTACTGTTTTATAAATTCTGGGAGAAAGAAATTCAGTGGAAATTTATTCTGGAATTATTCGGAAACGTAAACTGATTCAATTGAGGAATTGTTGCTATTTGTACAAGAACCACATCTGACGTCATCACCTTCCATATTTGTATGTCGTCAAGATTCTAATAGAACTATTTAGTGATAGGACTTGTATTTTTCATTCTTAGGATTAAATTTTGGATTATATTCACAAACTGTAAGTCCTATTTCCAATTTTTACATTGTTTTCTAGGGAAATAAATTATTTTGTTAAAATATACAAAGCTTGTTGACTTCACTCTTTTCTCCTGTTATTTTACGAGCCTACACGTAACAAATGATAACCAAAAGCCATAAGAAGTTGAGGGAGATGACGCATCTTTATCACAATAGGTTACGTGGGTAGGTAATGTGAAATGTGGGGTCAGGTAGAGTCATTTTTCACTATGGTTATATTGTGACAGTGTTAATAGACTCGGAGATATATACAGGGGGAGAACTGTGCAAATAATTGATTCTTATTTGATATGATTTTGTTGTAACATCAGTCTGCTGATGTATTTAATGTTGTGTTTAAGGTACAATTGTTTCAGAGGAAACATTTGTTTAGGTAATTCATTGGTATTACAAAGTGTTCATTGGACTAAAATATTGTTTAGGGATTAGTGAATATATGCAGAGGAGTTCTGGACAATACCATTGTGATGCATGAAGACTTGGCTAATAAGCACATTTGAGGAATTTGAATTCAATCGGAACACTCGATTAGTTTGGACTTTTGTAGAACGTTAAAGGATTATTTTGGACTCGATTCATAATACTGTAAGTTCCTCTTAAATTTTCTTTTTTTGTTCTTTAGAGAATCAAATTGTTTCTTAAGACGTAGCAAACGTGTTGATTTTGCTTCTTTCTGTTATTTACTTTATGACCATAGAGTCCTAACATAATAAAAAGGTGGGTATTGGATAGCATTTGAAAAGTATGTTTGGGATAATAATAATAAGTCGGGCGTTTGATAGCACTCAAAAAGTGGTATGTTCGATAGTAATACAAAATTAGTGTTGCATTGTGCTAAACAGGTGCAGGTTGGATAATACTAGAAGTGGTTATGACAGTGATAAATAAGTGGATGTAGGAAAGTGTTGAAAAAGTGGTATGTTGGAAGTAATCAAAAAGTATGTTTTGAATAATATATCAAAAGTTATGTGTTAAATTGTAAGCAACACGTTTGTGTTGGATATTATATCCAAAAGTATGCATTGAATGGTATCGCAGAGTTTTAACATTATCATTCCATTCGTCTCCATAAACATTCCCGATGTTACAATCATATTTGTCACCATAAACGTTAGACCCTTTTTATACAAGGGAATCGTGTTTTTCCTTATACCTCTGACCTATGCTGTGGTGTCTTAGACAGTAATGAAAATATGGTGTGATGAATAGTAAATAAAATTAGGTGTTGGATAGTGCCAATAAAAATTTCAACTTGCCTCAGACCTCTTTATATTAATCAACATGGAAACGACCTATAACTAAAATATTAACATTCCCATTCCCGTAGCTCCTCCTCCCCAAGTGTCGCACAATATAAACCAAAGGTTTTGTTAATTCCCGTATGACTCTTGTTACGTATCGGCTCGTTCAAAGTAACACAAGAAAGAGTGAAGACAACAAGCTTTGTAAATTTTAACAAAAATAATTTATTTCCCTAGAAAACACGGAGAGAAGGTAAATATGTGAAACAAGACTTACGATTTACGAAGAAGATCCAAAAAATTGTTCTAAATTTGTAAAAACACATAAGTCCTGTGAATAAACAGTTCTAATTTGATACAGTCTGAATCCCAGTTCCGTTCCAAGATGGCGGATGATGACGTCAGACGAAGGCTAACACAAAATGTCCAGAATTTTCACTGTAAAGCACAATTTGTATTGTTCTGTTCCGATTTAGAAGTAATTTCATCAAATGTCTTTGTCCAAAGCCAGTAGTGTTGTTCTCCAGGGAAAATAATTATTTAGAAAGTAGATGAAATACAGCTACCACCACTAACAACACACATGTTGTTCCTTGTACGAATGCACAACTCTTTCCAGCACAGAAATACCTTTTCCTTAAGGTATTAGAAACTCTGTAAGATGTTATGATGCAACTCTCAGCTATGACTGACCACGACTATGACTACCACTCAATATTTCTTACAGGTAACTGAGCATTTAAAACAAGCTAATGCGTCATTACATGTACACACGCACGGAGAACACGTGTGATTTCGCAATCCATCTGGACATTACGAAAACCTAAACAAGTATCAGCCAATCATTTACATAGCTACTGCTGAATGTTTACTTGCGACGCATTTACTATCATACAAAGCTCGTGCTTACACGAGTCACATTTACGTTTTAAATAAATACGATGATTCTAACATACTATTAGATCTTGCTAACATAATCATCACCATAATAGTAACATTTAGTGGCATAAAAATAAAATAAAAATGAAACAAAGAATTAGAAGAATTTAAATTTTAACACATATGTAATTTGATTACAGGGTCGCAACACTCTAAACATTTCAATTATTGAAGTCATCCACTTCTGACAATGTTCCCATTTCACCCCATATGCCAACAGCCACTACTGACAATGGTGCAACATACTGTCGATAATGAATTCCCGTAGAACCCTCAAGTGTCGCCTAATGTTAAACCTATGGACAACTTTAGCATAGGATCCCCTTACACTGCTCAAGTGGCTTATAATGTAAATCTTCGGCGGAATGTTAATTACCGTATACCCCTCAAAATGCACATATTATTACTCAATTGACTCCGGTTATTTTGAGAAACTGTATTATTTCATTCGAATAACACTGGTCTGAAACAAGCACTGCTGCTTAAAAAACAAAAAGCAAACAAACACAAAACAACCAATAAAAACCTCAACTTCTCAGATTTAAGTTCTGGGCAAATTCTAGTTTTACTGAATTTTTGTCATTAATATGCTGTTCTCTAGAAGCCTATTTACGCAGACTATAGCATATTTCTCCAATCCCCAAACCCCCTATTATTTTCAACATAATAGCGTATGCCGCCAAGTTAATATTTTTATGACACAACACAAGGTAGCATCTAGCTTCGTTATTCCCAGCAACAAAGACAAAATATTTATTTAGTATCTTATTTACTAAGTAAATATCTGATTGTATTCAACCATATTAATATTCATGTAAATAATGTATTGAGTAGTATAACAAATGATCTAAATACTGTTTTTTTTTTCTAATTTTTATCTTACTTTAATCTTATCATTTATTTAATTAATATTGTTCCTAAAATAAATATTATTTAAACTAAACTTCTGTAATTCCCACCCTCCGTTCAATATAATATACCGGTACCCAAGCTCAGTAATTCTCTAGTCTCGGCTTGATATAATCTACCAAGTCCTTAGTAATTAGTCATTAACAACATTCGAAATGAAACGAAGAATTTGTATGAATTTAGTATATGACATCTTTAATCTGCAGCTTCAGTGAAAGATTCGTTTTGTACATACATTTTGCGTTAGTCGAGATATTGCTTCATTCAGTGTTTGCAATTTCACTGAATATCATTACATATATGCATTGGACTATGGTTATACCTTTTGGACTATGGTTATACCTTTTGGACTATGGTTATACCTTTTGGACTATGGTTATACCTTTTGGACTATGGTTATACCTTTGAATAAAAAACTGTTGTTTCAGCTTGATTGTGTTTTACTTTGTCGTCTTGTATCCAATATAAGCAAGGAAAATAAAACATTACTTTCAGTGAAAGAAAGTATCTGTTCCAGACGCATGGAGTCGGACTGAAGAAGAAGAAGAAGAAGAAGAAGGGTACCAAACACGTTAGAGTAGTGAATAGAGACAAGGAAAGAGAAATTTTAAAAAGTATGATGTGGAGAAAGTCCGTTGCATATATTTCAAGAATTGATCGACCTGTGGGTGTTATAATTTTCCTTGAGAAAACCTAGTTCTTTCCGATAAGGCTGTGTTGTGCCTCTTTCTCAAACGAAATGCTTGATTAGCTTGAAACGTTTGGAAAATGTTTTGAAATTATGCGGTTACTAATACACACATACACACACACACACACACACACACAGACACACACACACACACACACGAGCGCGCGCGCTCAACTTGGCATACCAAATTGTGATTAGCCCAAGGCGTATGAATAATAGAAGGAGTAGTCTGTTGCTTCTTTATTGTCATCAATGAATTTCCACTCAATGATTAATAAATTACATTGGAAATCTTTTTTGTTTTAATCTACACTGTCTAAAGGAGTAAAATATGTACCATAGTTTCATCGAAAAATCCATGTTAAAATTTGTTTGTCAGCGAGGGTCTTTGATTATCCCAGTAGATTACGGTTTATTAAATGTTGTACTTATTTCGTACGCACGACAGACTGAACAGAATGTTGGCGTGTAGTTCGTGATGTATGCATATAATATTTGTTGATGAAAATATGTCAGCTCACTTCTGATTCTTTGATAAAATGTATTCACCTACCTTCTGATTTGTTGATATTTTATTATAATGTAACTCATACTCGTTATCCCTGTGAAATCTTCAATGCATAAATGTTATTGTCCTGCAGATCTCTTTGTCTCTACCAAAATTTTACGACAGATAGCAGTCGATTCCGACCTCAAATTCCAATTTTAGTTCTTATGATACATGGGCAGAATTATGCAGGCAAGTAGTGCGCCTCCAGCCTGACTCTTCAGAAAAAAGAAGAGCAAGGCGTGATGGCAAATATATGACCCTGTCCTGGAAACCGCGAAAGAGATGAATTCTAACGATTGACCTCACCTATACTATGTATGATGTGCTGTCATTTTGTGCTAGCTCTGCACTCGTCTTTATTTGTGAAAAATTTATATTACCATTTTCTTCTCAATGAGCTAGATTTCGTACTTGTTTTAATTATTCCCAGGCAGAGGGGGCAAAAACATTAGGGATGAATAATAAATCACCATTAATTCTTAAATGACTAGACTCTTGGTTTAAGGCACAACTATGTTGGTATAAATAGCTTCTTATGACATACCCTAGCACTATGTATACTGTAAATACATTAATTTCTTATGAGAAATGCTTTACCATATCATATATTTTTCAAATTGATATTATTAGTTCATTGCCTCGAACATCTGCACCTGTTCCACAATTCTTAGAACAGTAATAGTTTTATTTGTCTGTAGTATCATTTCATCTATTTGCAAAAGATAGAAAGATGCCCTTAAGAAATCTTAACATTATTAAGACAGTCTGCGTGAAGATACTGGTCAAAACACATAAACAACGGACGATGTGTATAGATGTACGAACACATATAAGGCCATTTTCCATTTGTATTCAGAATCTAATCTTAACAGAAACAGTGGACAAAATATTTTTTTACAAAATTACCGCATATTTCAAGTGAAAGTTTACTTATATTTGTATTTATAACAAACGTCAGAGCCATAATTTGGAAGCTTTATTGAAAATTGGTGACAACTTAAATTTTCATCAGGGTATGAAAAGGTGCAGCAAATAGTAATTTTGTTTTCACAATTTACTTTTAAATGATGTGTGAGTTTATGAAATAATATTGAATAATATATTTAATATTGTTGTATATTGTACAATATTCTGTAGGATGTGACAGAACAGAAATTTTATTCTATAATATTTTCGTTCTCTTGGAACAGAACACAGCATCCTCACTTTCAAAACAAAATCCAAGAGCATATACTGGTGTGAAATGAAAACTCTTGCACAATGAACTGATCCATGTTTAAAATTTAATGAACTTTTTAAACAAAATCAAGCACTCTTATAATTTGTCAAATCACTTTGAAAATGTATAACCATGTACTATTTAGATGTGACAATTTTAACTAAATATCCAACCTTTCTCTTTAAGCTTTAAGTTTATCTTCTGTGGGAGTTTTTATATTACGTTTGACCATTTAAATATTATCTAGTGAATGAACTATTACCACTAATTTATCAAGTAAATGAGCTATTACCAGAGAGGAATTTATCTAGCAAATGAGTTATTACCACAGACGATTTTATCAAGTGAATGATCTACTACTACTGACCAATGTGACTAGTGAGCTATTACAACTGACGAATTTATTTGGTGTATGAGATATTACCGTTGAATTGTTATCTGGTGAATGAGCTATTTCCACTGACCAATATAAGCATAGGTTTTGCAATGGAAATAAAATACCAGCAAGAAAGGATGAATATAATAAGATTCATAGCTTATCTATGTCTTTCTTGTAAATGAATTGGGAAATGCTCAACAGTACAACCGTGTTATTGATTTTTGACCTGTGCCTCTATCTCACGAACACTCATTTGGGACCTATCACGTTAGTTTTGCAAGACCCATTGGGATCAATGATGTAATCTTTGCTATACTTCATACCCAAATATATACCTTAACCGCTAATAATGCCCATTTTACCTTAATAAAATTGTTTCTACACAGGTTAAACCTATTCTGCTTTCTTTGTTTCCGGACGTTATCTCTAAAGGATGACGTTACCTGCTAAAGGATGACGTTACCTTCTCAAGGATGACGTTACCTTCAAAAGGATGATTTGATTTGAAGGACAAAATTTTATAGAACTAGATACAATTATTAGTTGCAGAAAAATCTTCACCAGTTAGAGCCTTATTATAGAGGCCAGATTTTCCTAACTACAGCAGACACCTAACAGACCCAGTGAAAAATATTTCCATAATACCGAAGATAACAAACCGTACAATAACACAGTCTAATTGGAAATGTTTGTTGAAGAGTTTGTCGGGTTAATGCTGCTCCATACGAGAGAAAAAGATCAATAAATAACAACGAATGTATGGATAAAAGCATTCGTTGCAAAGGGCGACATAAGGCACGGAAAAATCTGGTGGTCAAGTCTGACAATGATAAGTTTAATATGCCGTTGCAATTGACGCTACGGTTTCATACCAAGGCACTGGAACTTGCCACAATCCGGCACAGAAGTTTCATACTAAAGTACTGGGACTTGTCACAATCCGGCACAGTAGTTTCATACCAAGGCTCCGGGACTTTGTCACGATCCGGCATAGTAGATTCATGCTAAGGTACTGGGACTTATCCTGATCCGGCATAGTAGTTCCATACTAAATCATTAGAACATGTCATAATCAGACATAGTAGTTTCATACCAAGGCACTGGAACTTGTCACAATCCGGTGAAGTAGTTTCTTACTAAAGCATTGGGACTTGTCCTGATCCGACGTAGCAGTTTCATACGAAGGCAATGAGACTTGTAACAATCCGACACAGACGTTTCGTACTAAAGCAGTGATTTGTGTTCATACTTGAATGAATCATTGTCATTATGAGTAGCTTTGACCTACACTATTAATTTGTTCTTTATTCAGCTAAAATGTATCATTGTCAGAAATAGAAACATTCATGTTGCTCATAAACCACATACTTCGTATGGGTACTCGATAAACCACATACTTCGTATGGGTACTCGATAAACCACATAGTTCGTATGGGTACTCGATAAACCACATACTTCGTATGGTTACTCGATAAACCACATACTTCGTATGGTTACTCGATAAACCACATAGTTCGTATGGGTACTCGATAAACCACATACTTCGTATGGGTACTCGATAAACCACATACTTCGTATGGGTACTCGATAAACCACATAATTCGTATGGGTACTCGATAAACCACATACTTCGTATGGGTACTCGATAAACCACATACTACATACAGAGTACATGAAGAACATCTTTCATGGTGTGATTCGATCAAAGCAAAATATAAGAGCGAGATATTGCAATGAAATACGACTGCAGTGTTTTGTCAATCATTTTCAGGCGAAAAATAAACTTTGAGCTGCCTTTTATGTAATATTTAACCCAAGGCTACCATTTTTATTATAAGTTACTGGAAGGGATAAATAAATTAATTTGTGGAGACTGCTCCGGTTTCCTAGTAACTATTTTGTTCAACACCGACTAAGTTCATCTAAGCTTCTTTTGATTCGCGACTGAATTAAACTGCGAAACACGAGACCTGATCATATTAGTAACTGAATGTAGAATCTGTTGTCAACGATTAGCTCAGAATTTGTTTTTGTGTTCCCATGGGGAAAATAATCATGTTTCGTTCCGTGACATGGATGCAAAAAGTACCATACGCTAATTAATTCTTTTTGGAGTGGATTAAAAACATGTTCATCAATTCGTTCACGATTGACATGACATTAGTGGATAAGCGCGTGTGCTGCTGCCAAAATTTAGTATTAAAACTATTTTGCTACCTTCATTTGCTGTGACGTAGAAAAATCAATGAGTAGAAATCTGTCACTCAAAGGATGATTATATTGATGTCGTTGCCATTGCTGACGCATTGTTAATATTTATACTCGCAAGTCCCATAGCTATCTAGTATCAACGCTAAGCTTAACAGGGTGTCATAGATTACACGGTTTTGCTAATCAACGTCCTTTCGTTTGTTACTAATACAACGTGAACACATGGCATTTAAGCTGCATTGGCTCCACGAGAGTATTTTAGAACATTCGTGGATGGATTAAGATGTGGAGACAAGCGTAACAAAACTGGTAAGTTAATGTATATAGCAGTCTGTTAAATGCTTACCATGGCAAGTGTGTTTATGATAGGATGATCGACGAGCCCGTGGATTTGTTTCTGTCCCCCACATTACAGTGTGTCTGTTTCCTTGTGTAAAGAAGAGTGCGTGTATACGTAGACGTTTGCTATTATTATTTTTGGACCTTTTTCTGGACAGTATTATCTATTTTCTTCCAAAAAATTATCCTGTTTATATTTTCTAAACTCATGCTTAGGCCAACTGTGTCTTTAACTAAATTTGACATTTTTAAAATTGTATGCTTCTTCTTATAGATATTCTGTCTGTAATACATGCTTCTAAATAGCTCTTCTTTACTCAAGAATTATTTTGAAAGATGCCACAAAACCTTTCTTTCTTACATGAGAATTCGGATCAGTTTAGCCAGTAAAAGCTGCAATTAAATTAATAGACAATTTGAATGTTATTTTAATAATTGATATTCATGCTTACAAATATTCACACATGGTTACTCAAATTAATAAATTTAAAATATTTTACAAACATATTTTTTTACCCTTCCGCTGAATCTAGAGTTACTGATTTAGCTTTGATATTTCCATACATCCTACCTATGTACATTGCTCACACAGGCAATTGAAAAACAGGCCTTCTAACGAATGTATGCATCTTACCGTAATAACAATATCAAACAAAAATCTTGTTTGGGGACCTAACGACGTGCAGCGAGGCCAGCAGCTTAATATTTTCATTGTCTGTCAGTTGCATAACGCGGCCATTAATGCAAGCAATTCTTCATTTGGAAATAATGAAGCAATTATTTAAAATGATTGCCTGTTACATCAATTGTACACATTTTTGACTACTTGCTTGTATTGATAGATGTGGTCCAATATAAGAGCAACATGGACTGAAAACTGATAACGCTATATAAAATAAAGACAATGCACATTTGTTCAAGGTGATGTATGCCACAGAGGCAATCAATGCTTGCAATAATGATTTCTAACCTGGCGTGGTCATAATAATGTGTTTGAAAGACTGCTTCTTGGATCAAGTACAACATACCCAAGATCGTCTTGTACATCTGTGTAAATTACAGTATTACATAAGTTTGCGCAGCAAACATTCTTTTACCGGACATGCTACAGATTATCTATGTTTTATTTTACCTTTATACTCAGTCCTGATTTTACCAGAAGAGAGTACAAGTTACTCTGTAGAAGACAGTTTATCTGATAATTTCAGTCATTATGAAATATATTTAATCTTCTATGAGTGTTGCAAAAAATATGCAGTGAAACCATGACAATGCCGGAATTTAAGTTCCGACTAATGATCGTCAACTTGATATTAAACCATGACAATGCCGGAATTTAAGTTCCGACTAATGATTGTCAACTTGATATTAAATTATGATAATCTTATCCACGAGACTATCTGTAACTTCTCTATCAACTTCACATGATATCACTCCGTCCGGTACTGTACAGTAATTGTCGTGCATATTAGGACATAAACACATTGGATAATATTTATTAGCAGTCTAAATTTTTATATTTGCTTGAAATAAAAGTCAGCGCTAGATTGTCTCTGATTTACCTCAACTTTCTGGTAGTCATTCGGAGGTGACGGAACAGGGATTACTTGAAATGTAAGCTCAACGAACCGAAGTTAACGTCCTTGCGAAGACAGGGTCAGCTGAAATAGCCCACTGAGCCCATTAACTAAAATATGAATGAGAATAATGAAAGACGATATGCAGATGTTCTAATTAGTTCAGGAAAATGATATTGTTGTATTAAAGCCAAAGAACCAGCTTCTCTTTCTTTTTTCACTAATAACATCAAATGCGTAAGTTAATATTGTACAAAAACTGTTGTTTTAAGATATTGATTTGATAAGACAAGTCTTTAAGTTCAACTCTTCTTTTGCAGAACTATGAGGAAGATAAGTTTATCCAAAGAACAAGCTCTTTAAACGACGACATACAACTAGGGAACACAGAACTAATGCACCATTAGTGACGCCATGCGTCCCGCTGTTTACGCTAGCGTCGTTCGGAACCGAAAGCATAGTTCCCGACGAGTGGTTGGCCTTAAGCATGAATTTTCCAAGCGACAGATGATATTGATGTTATTCATTGGATCTCTTTTAGTAATATTTGGACTGATTGTGACGATTGTTGGATTAGTTAAAGGCGGAGATATTACTGACGTTCATGGGGACAGAGTGTAAGTAACAGCTCCTATATAATATCAAACGGGTTAAAGAAAAACTCATAAATTAAGTTGCGGTATTTCCAGCATTGCATGTTTTTGTTTAATTTCATTCTCAGTAAGTGGGCCATGACCACCACCGTTTATAATTAAGAACTTGTTACTATTGTCACGTGTTTCCTTCATGAATGAAATATTTTCGCTCCTAGATCATGTTCATGAAGGGGGCGATTGTTTATTCCACTTATACTTAGGGAAAAAGGAGTACGTTTT
Source organism: Megalonaias nervosa (assembly GCA_016617855.1). NCBI lineage: Eukaryota > Metazoa > Mollusca > Bivalvia > Unionida > Unionidae > Megalonaias > Megalonaias nervosa. The sequence continues at coordinate 38,039 of JAECUM010037649.1, forward strand.
CTCCCATGACGTCTATAACCTCTTTGTATATTCGGATATTTATCTATTTCGCAGTTAATCAATATACCTTCTCTTGTAATGTGTTAGACACGGTAAACGAATAGCAATTGTTCTTGCAGCAATGCAATTTACATGATAGTAGACTATTTAATATTGCCATCAGTATTTTTCCATTGTCTTGTATTTTGCACGACACTTGCCCCTGTATGATTTACTCAATAAATTACTAGTATTTCACAAACATTATAATTTACCATAATATTTGGGGCTTTTTTGTTGCTCTAAGACATCATGGTCAAACCTATTGACATCGCTATCATTTGCCTATTGATTTAAATGAAGAAAATGTTTGAGACGGAAAGCTTTCGTCATGGGATTAATAAAGTTCGAGAAATACGCAGTATTGTTTATCGCGCATAATGGTTTCCATTGCATGCATCCATCCATATATTTCCGAAGTTATGTGCACCTTGACAGTTAACATCATCGGATGGAGTTTTCGTCTAGATTTTAATTGGAAAATCAATATTCTCAATGAGCCATTGGTATAACAGCATCAACTGAATTACTTGAGTTACCTCCATACGTTATCAAAACAATTATGACTCGCTATTTAAAGAATTGCAATTTGTGGATAACAAAGTATTAAGTAAATATCCGTTATTTAATGAAATGTTAAGCAATGCAACGGTATCTGAATTGCGTATCATCATGGGTAAGGAATTCCAGGTCGGCGCTGGTACAGCACAAGAGCATTTGAAAATGTTGCTTTTCAACTGGAGTTCATTGTTAGTTGCTGATTGGAGAACACTGTCAGCATTTAACGATCTTAGTTCAGTTAGGTTAGAGATATAATCTGGAGAAAGATCGTTTAAAGACTTATATATCGTGATTAATTTAAAATAAAGAGTACCTTTTTTAGAGTTAGCTACTTTAGACATGAAAAAGGAACATTCGTCGCAGTCGTAATAAGTAAGTTTCAGAATTATTGGAGTTGTCCTTTTCTAAAGTTTTTCACTTCTTGATGGATTATAACTGGATGTGTTTCCCCATATGGCACAGCCAAAGTCTATCAGTGGTAGGATAGATCCCGAAAAATTAAGTTTAAGTGACTGGGGTTGAGGACATTTCGAAATAATGTTTAAGAGAGGTATACTTTTGAGGACCATTGCATGTATGTGATCGATATGTAGTTTTACAGCTGAGACGTTGATCAATGTCGATACTAAGAAGTTTTTATTTTTAACACTAGACACGTCTAAGCCACTTTGATTTAAATGTAAATCCATGTTACTGGATAGGAGCTGCCTTTTTCCGATTGTTATACATTTCGTTTTAGATGTATTAATATTCTTTCTGTTTTGTTGCCACGAAACTAATTCATTGTTGAATCCGATTTGAAGTTTATTTCAATTGATTCAATGGATTTACCAGATGAATGCAGTGCACAGTCATTAGCAAAACGATCCGTTAGAACGTACTAAGTAAAAGCTATTGATAAACATTAGAAAAAGAAAAATAAAGATCCTTGAGGAACACCACCTAAGATATGACTTGAATCGGAAATATATTTACCCGTACAAACAAACTGGAATCAAATAGCGAGATACGACGTGAACCAAGTAACCGAGTTTGAAGGAAACGTGTAGGCTGAGAGGTTTTTTTTTAATGAGTACCGAATTGTCAACCAAATTAAATTCTTGTTTTAAAATCAATGAACGGGACGCCATTAAGTTCGCCTAATTCGATAGCTAGTAGCCTCTGGTCAATAAGTTTTGTCAATGCAGTTTGACAGGAATGTTTTTGTCAGAAACCTAAATGTGACTTATGGAGTAGTTTTTGTACATGTTAAGATATCCGAAAAGATGCTTGCTCACACCGTTTTTCCAATAATGTTTGAAAGTACAGATAGAACAGATATGGGTCGATAGTTGGATGGGTCATTCTTTTCTGTTCCCTTATAAACTGCGAATACATTTGCTAATTTAAATGACTTTTTAAACGTAAAGGAAGTGATACTACAGTTATTTACTCGTGTAATGACTCAACGATTGACAAAGACGACATTTTCAGAGTTTTGGAGTGCATTCCACAGTATCTGTTTTATTGGTAATATCAATGATATTATTATTGTAATTAGGTGGATATTGAAACTTATATTGATCGAGTACACCTTCATTCACGAAGACAGTAAGTTTGTCTGTATTAGACTCTGTAAAATTAGATTTGTAAAGTGTTTGGTAAACAAAAGGTGCAGTCCATTTGCAATGTCCTGCTTATCAGGATAACTAGTGTCCTTAAGCATAATTTCACATGGACTTAGAAGTACTGGTTTCGTTGAAGTTAGTTCTCGCAAGTGATTTTAGATAGGTTTATTATCAGAGTCTGACGTGATGGATCCAAGTCTGTATCAGAGTCTGACACAATGGATCCAAGTCTGTATCAGAGTCTGACGTGATGGATCCAAGTCTGTATCAGAGTCTGACACAATGGATCCAAGTCTGTATCAGAGTCTGACACAATGGATCCAAGTCTGTATCAGAGTCTGACGTGATAGATCCAAGTCTGTATCAGAGTCTGACGTGATGGATCCAAGTCTGTATCAGAGTCTGACACAATGGATCCAAGTCTGTGTGTAAGAGAAAGTTCTTGAGCTAAAATTATGAGATAGTTCAGAGAGAAATTAATTTTCAACAATTTGTGGCTTGTATCACATTGATTCCGTATTCTGAAAGAGGTAGAAATACCAAATATGATGCTTGTATCACACTGATTCCGTATTCTGAAAGAGGTAGAAATACCAAATATGTTGCTTGTGTCACACTGATTCTGAAAGAGTCAGTGTTAGAACTCTCTGGCTTTAAACAAAGTAAAAGAAAGAAGCAAATCCAACAATTTTTTGTAAAATTCAACAAACAATTTATTTTCCTATATTTGAAAGTGAAAATTTAAAACGAACTTACAGTATTGTGAATTAAATCCCACATAATCATAAATGTTCTATCACAGATGCAAAATATATAGAATGTTCCGAATCAATTTCCAGTATCTTGAATGTGTTTATATATTAATAGTCATGATGTAGCACATTAATATAACCCAGAGTGTCTTTGAATAAGTCATCAATAATCCCAAAGCAGTGTTTTAGTCCGATAAGTTAAACAGCATAATTGCCCACCTACTCCCTTTTATAAGACTTTCACCTGACCTGACCTATGGCACAACAAAATGCCCAGGATGTGGGTCATTTGCCCATCAAATTCGTAAACAAGTTCTCTTCCAGAAAATACCAAACTGGTAAACAAGATGCGGCTTTGAACTTAAATTCAAGTAGTTAAATTTGTGGATTGGTGATAGAGTTGTTTCCCCTTCGAGAAGGTAGTAATTTTTCCTCATTTTCCAGGCATTATCTTTCTATTTACTAGATATCTGAATTCTATTTTCAGGCACTTTCTGTATTTTTACTAGCAATATGACTAATGTTTCCCTGGCACTATATATGATTACTAGCAAAAATAGGACGGAATGTCCCCAGGCACTATTTGTATATTTACTAGCAATGTGACTAATGTTTCCATGTGTTACGACTCGATGGTTACAAAGGAAGTAACAGAAAGTAGCAAAACCAAGACGTGTTATAAAACTTAAACAATTATTTATCAAAGTTATAAATCTAAGAGAAACTTACAGTATTATGAAGTGAATTCAAAATAATCATGATAAAGTTCTGTGAAAGTCATGAAGAACGAAAATTTCAGAACCGGAAAGGTGCTGGTCCGTCAAGAATCGTGACGTTGTCAAGATGGCATCGTCCAGAACTCCTTCGAATATTACATAAAAGTTCCAGAATAATATTATAGTGTACTGAACAGTCCAAACAAACATTTGTCCTCTCGAATAAAATATAAGTATAACTTAAAATACGTTTGCAGACTTACAACAGTAACACAAGAAATGAGAATGACTCCGAAATCAGAATGAAACTGATTGCTCAGTTCTTTTCTTATATACACCTTCTATTGCGACTATATTTCACAATATACCGCACGTGACGGATCTTACAATTAATTTTGCCTCGAAATTACCTAATCATGTGACCCAGCTCAACCAATGGGAAGTTACTAAATTCTTATAGCACAGTTCAAACCCCATCAGCGAATGAGAAATTAATCAAAAGGCGCCATTAAGCCTTATTATTAAGATTATTATTTGTAATTTAATTATAAATCCTATGCAGTTTTAAGCCCATAATAGACTCATGTCACTTAGGCAAAATGTAACTAAAGATATATTCTATTCAATTTGCAACCATGAATAAAAATTACAAACACTAAATAAAATCATGTATCAGGAGTTTCAAAATATAGATATACATAACACCATGAACAATCAGTTTAGCTAGTAGCAATCGGACGAATTATTAAGATAGCATCTGTCTATTTAGTAGCGATCGAACGAGTTATTCAGACATTATCTGTTTATTTACTAGCAATGGGACGAATTATTACGACATGATCTGTTTATTTAGTAGCAATCGGACGAATTATTAACACGTTATCTGTTTATTTACTAGCAATCGGACGAATTATTAAGACATTATTTGTTTATTTACTAGTAATCGGACGAATTATTCAGACATTATCTGTTTATTTACTAGCAATCGAATGAATTATTAAGACATTATCTGTTTTTTTCATAGCAATCGAATGAATTATTAAGACATGATCTGTTTATTTAGTAGCTATCGGACGAATTATTAAGACATTATCTGTCTATTTAGCGGAGGTTAGACGAATATTCCCAGCAGTATCTCCTTTTTATTAGCAATCGTAGGAATAATAGAATTGTTCTTGAATATTAGTAATAACTAGATTTTAAACTTGCATTCGAAAGTTAAACATTAATTTTAAGGTCATTTAGAACTTCAGGGCAGGTAATATTAATATATACTGGGAAATAAATCTGAAAGTTTTTATGATCTTCGTTACTTTGTCTCAGAACGATGAGGTGTTTCTTTCAATACATATATGCTACTAGCTCAGAATAATGAGGTGTTTATTTCAATACATACATACTACAAGTTCAGAACAATGTTGTGTTTCTTTCAATATATACAAACTACTAGCTCAGAACAATGAATTTTTTCTTTCAATACATGTATACTACTAGCTCAGAACGATGAGGTGTTTCTTTCAATACATGTATACTACTAGCTCAGAACAGTGACGTGTTTCTTTCAATACATGTATACTACTAGCTCAGAACAGTGAGGTGTTTCTTTCAATACATGTATACTACTAGCTCAGAACAGTGAAGTGTTTCTTTCAATACATGTATACTATTAGCTCAGAACAGTGAGGTGTTTCTTTCAATACATGTATACTACTAGCTCAGAACAATGAATTTTTTCTTTCAATACATGTATACTACTAGCTCGGAAGAGTGAGGTGTTTCTTTCAATATATACAACTACTAGCTTAGAACAATGAGGTGTTCCTTTCAATACATGTATGCTACTAGCTTAGAACAATGAGGTGTTCCTTTCAATACATGTATACTACTAGCTCAGAACAATGAGGTGTTTCTTTCAATACATATATACTATTAGCTCAGAAAAATGAGGTGTTTATTTCAATACATACATACTACAAGTTCAGAACAATGTTGTGTTTCTTTCAATATATACAAACTACTAGCTCAGAACAATGAATTTTTTCTTTCAATACATGTATACTACTAGCTCAGAACGATGAGGTGTTTCTTTCAATACATATATACTATTAGCTCAGAACAATGAGGTGTTCCTTTCAATACATATATACTACTAGCTCAGAACAATGAGGTTTTTCTTTCAATACATGTATACTACTAGCTCAGAACAATGAGGTTTTTCTTTCAATACATGTATACTACTAGCTCAGAACAATGAGGTGTTCCTTTCAATACATGTATACTACTAGCTCAGAACAATGAGGTGTTCCTTTCAATACATGTATAATACTCGTATATTCTGTAGATGCATTAACTACAAATGCTTGGTATGTCTCATCCTGTAAGACTTGTTTGATCCCAATCTACTGTATGATGTCTTCAACACAAACTATCATTGCTCAGAGTAAGAAGAGGGATAGATAAAGCACACGTGCTACAATTAGATTTCATTACGCAGCTTTTTTCAATACTTCACTAGCCCAGTGAACTTATGAGTCCAATGCGTCATCAATCGTATTTTGTGCTTTATAAGTCCCTCTTCAACATTTGCTGTATTCTAATATTGTTATAAAAAGGAAAGAGAAAAAAAAAATATTCAAAATTTTACGAAAATGTTTTTCGTAAATGTCTTAGCAATGCTCTGTTCCATGGCCAGAAGGAGAGAGAGAGAGAGAGAGAGAGAGAGAGAGAGAGAGAGAGAGAGAGAGAGAGAGAGAGGAATTCAGTCTCTCTTAGAGAAGGTGTCACTCATAACGGTGTAGATACGGCTACACCTTGGGGAAAGCTTGGCAGTGCAAGAGATACACGGGATCCTGTAAGAAGACAGACGAGACCCCTCTAATTGTGGGACTAACGAACTTTATTGATATAGATAGATAGATAAAGCTACATTCTAGAGATACAACTTATAAAACCTTTATATTGAAAAATACATAAGATACATACTGAGTACCTTTCTTCGATCATACCAACTTCATACATTTTTGTGATTTCTGTATTTTAGAATATAATACAAATAATTAGATATCGATTGAATTTAAAGAGCATAAAATTCAATAGTTGCGATTAATGCAACAATCATTTTAAAGAAATATATTTTACCAAATTTAAATTAGAATACCGATTTGAAATTGATTACTAAACATTATTCTTTATTACTTAAAGAATATTTTATTCCTAAAATTAAATCTTAGCATGAAGTTGGTAGGGAATTCATCTTTTCACCATAATAAAAATACAAATGAATATAAATTCTTAAAAACAATTAAACATTCTATTACATTATAATATTAAAATAAAAAGAGAACTCACAAGAATATTGCAAACTACGAAAGTTACCACAGAAATCTTTAACTTTTAAAGGTACTTATTCTTTAAGAATTTTACGAACACAACGATTCTTACCTGTAAGAAGACAGACGAGACCTCTCTAATTGTGGGACTAACGAACTGAAGATACACGCCGCTTCGGCGCTATTTATGCTGCCTCAAGATACCCCTGGCCATATTTGGTAAAGAAGTTGGTACCAAGTGTATCATGCAAGCAGCGCGTGTACCGTCCCAAACGAGAAAGAGGCCCCAGTCTGTCCCGATGGAATCGAATGTGTTCATTGCGTCATAATCCGCCTAACCAGCATTTTATTCGTCTCAGGAAAACGGTTGAACCCTGACTTACTAAGTCAGAAAGAACGTTAAGAATTTTTACCACTGAGTGTTGTTTCTGCTGAGTTAGCATACGCATGTGTAATACGGGAGAGAATATTTGTACTTGTTTGTAAAGGGAGCAATCTTTATCAAAATAGAATATAGTTATAGGAGGCAAAATAGAATAGAGTTATAGAAGGCAAATAAAGTTAATTTCCATATTTCTTTTAGTGGAAATTATTTCCAATATAATTTAATGAAAAATTCATCAAATGAAAAATTAGTTTTAATACAATTTAGAGAGAATTTCAATGTCATTATTTTTGCTCAAAAATTATATCCTAATAAAAAGAACTTTGTTCAAAGCCAGCTCATTAGAATTTGACCAACATTTTAAGATGGCATTCTGTTATAAATCCCTATTAAGTTCACACAAACGATGCCTATCCGCCATCCAATATGACCGCCTTTACAAAGAAAAGACAAAAACGGTTTCTTTCAACATCCTATTAAGTAAAATATTACCAAATTGTAGAGAAAGTACCCTGTTAAAAATGGTTTTCAGATTTATACAAATAAAGCCAATCTGCCATAGAATATGGCCGCCGTTACTAAAATTAGAACGAAAAAATTTCAACGGCTTTTTCTAAATAAACCTTTTTCTGAAAAAAACTTTAAAATAAGTTTATGAAATTTACCAAAAACCATGCTGGGTTAAAACTCTTTGTTTTTCTTTTTATTTTTTTTTTTTTATTTTTTCACAAATTATCATCATCTGCTATCAAACATTGCTGAAGAAACTGATAATAGAGAATTGTAAAAATTAATTTTATAATCAATCAAATGAATTTATAGAAATTTAAACAGAAAGCATCCAACTAATCCATACTTCTTGGCCAACTGCTCTGTTGTCTTTACTTGCGTCATGGATTTGAGTGCTGCTTGTTACGAATTATAACTATATAATCTTCTCGACTATGTGCTATTATATAAACATTCTTTCATATAATCATGTATTCTAATATATTGTATAGGATCCAGGGATAGGCGTTGGATGTGTTTGCAAATTTTGTCGTCTTCTTAAGATTCAAGAATTCCCTTTACAAAGTCTGTCCTCTTTGATAGAATACTAGACTCTTCATACAAAGTCAGTCTTCCTCGTAAGAATACAAATCTCCCCATTCAAAATCTGTATTCTTCTTATGAATATAAGACAGGAATCCTGGCATACAAAAACAAGGTTTACATATTTTCGTGTCAGGCATGAAGTCGTGTGACAATAAAGAAGCTAAAAATTTCAAAATAAACGGATGACAGATGGCGAGAATACCTTGGTGGACCACGTCTTCGCCCATCCCATACTTCACCTCCAACCCTGCCATGAAGTTTCCAAAACAAAGTTTTAGATGAAGAAACAGTTCTATCTTTGATCTCCCAGACAATTTGCTATTGGCTAAAGATTTTGTACAACAGATAATGTAATAAGGTAATATCAATTCACAAGATTCTAACGAGGTAGACAGACTTTGTATGAAGACTGTGTATATAATTTAACTTCATATGAGGACTGTGTGTATAAATTAACTTTTGATTTCCAAAATGTAGTGCTACGTCAATTGCAAGTCAATTACATCTATTCTTTGTCACTATTTAATCATTCAATCCTTAGATACTAGTTTACAGTCCAATTAAAGTTTAATTTGGTCCTGTTGTCTTGTGGAATACAAACCATGTCCTGATGTTCAATGCAGTAATCTACTTTTGACTTTTCTGTACATCTTGACACATATTAAATCATTCTGAAGAATGTGTACACCACACCTGATATAATGGTTGAACATAAATATTTTTGAACATTAGCGATACTTGCTTTAATTTAATTAACCATTTATTTTCCATTTCTTATGCTGGCTAATAGATAATCATTGACTTTGATGAATCTTGTGCTACTTTTAAGACGAGGTAATGAGAACTGTAACATAGTAATTACATTATGCATTGCATTTGACGTGGTTAAGAAAAGTACACGTCTTTTGTCGACCCGAGTCACCAAGAATAAATGTCCTTTATGGTGCTGATAATATTCGTTTTCACTGTTTGGGATATCGGCATGGTATTAATCCATGGCGTTTACGATTTCTATGCCCGAATATAGTTAAAAAGGACAAAATACAAGGAAGACGCGTAGCTTATTCGTTGATGCTTCTGTCTGCATGCAAATGAGTAATTTTCTATTATTTTATTACAGAAAGATTAGCCACACTGGCATCTGTTATCATCCATTTAACTAAAGGTCATGAAGGGGATGGGGAATGGTGTGGCTGCATCTTCCCACGATGTGTTCAACATTAATATTGTACACATTTGACTCCATTATCTTCCCACCACGTCTTCAACATTAATATTGTACACATTTGACTCCATTATCTTCCCCCCACGATGTCTTCAACATTAATATTGTACAAATTTGACTCCATTATCGTCCCACCACCTCTTCAACATTAATATTGTACATATTTGTCTCCATTACCTTCCCACCATGTCTTCATCGTTAACAGTGTACAAATTTGTCTCTATCGTATCTACTGTACTTGACTTTAACAATATGTAGCATCTTCTAATATTAACATCATTTTGTGATTTTCGTAATATGCTTTTTAATTGCTTCACCACTGGCAATTTTAACATCTCTGCTGTTGTTTTGTTTTGTTTCTCTCTGTCCATGTTCCATGTTTTAGTTTTGAACCCATCGTGACAATCATACAAAATTATCTTTAGCCACTACAGGTGATATTGTCTCCATAAAAACTCTCTTAACCGTGTTGTTCAGAACGTCCTAGTTTTCGCTTCTATACAAGAAGGATATGAACTTTATAGCATACTGCTGATGAAGCCAATCATTGCCAGCGATCAATGACATTGCCCTATATTATTATATTCATGATTGCCAATCATCGTGCTGTTACCTTACATTGTTAAATTCATGATTGCCAACGATCAATGCTGATTGCCAACGATCAATGATATTATGCTGCATTATTATATTTATGATTGCCGCCGATCTAGGGTATTACCATATATTATTATATCATGATTACCGATGATCAACGATTGCCAACGATCAGTGATATTACCCTCCATTATTATATTTATTTTTGTCGACGATTAAACGGTATTACTCTGCATTATTATATTCATGATTGCCAAAGATAAATGATATACCCTGTATTTATGATTGCCAACTATCAGTTATATTACCCTGCATTATTTTAAATATTATTGCCAACGATCAGTATTACCTTCGTTATTACATTATGATTGCCGATGATCAATGATATTATCCTGCATTATTTTATTTATTATTTCCAACGATTAATTTTATATGTATGTTTCATATTGGAATAATAATTTCCTCAGAATTAATAAAGAATTAGGCATATTATCCTCTCGTGGAGGCAATGTCCGGTATCCATGGCAACAAATGAGTCATATGATGAGTTTATAATATCTATTTTGCCTCTTCCGTTTTCAGTACTCAAGCTGTCAGAAAATAAAATCCCGTTATCCTTTATTGGAGAAGTGAAGACTCTGCACAAATACGATGGCCAACACTCGATTTGCCGTATTTGATTATTCAAGACAGATGCTTCGGAGAATGTAGTTCTCTTCATAAATTCCATCTGATCTGAGCCACATAATATGTGTCATCCGTTTATCTGATGGCTCTACAGGTTTTGTTTGAATACTTGCCTCAGACTGGATCTTCATAGATGCCACATTATGGTCTTTATATTATAGATGTATATGGCTGGAATAGTAGATCGTTTTAGAATAAGTTTAGTAACCATACTGGACAAATTTAGTAAGGACATTAGTCATGTTCGTTACATTTTTCTGACCAGTATTTATCAAAGACATACAATATAGAAAAGCAACATGATTCCATCTGTAAACGCATTAATGATGCACGATATAGTGAAAACATCACTTTTTCGTTCCTAATGAATCTATCTATTAACACATTATCATGGATGTGCGATATAGTGTAAGTGACACGTTCCTGTCTATAAAGGCATTTAGTCTCTTCATGGTCAAATAAATTGAACATTCTTAAGCTCCTACGTATTTTCTTGATTCCTCATAATATGGAAATACCCTTTTCCTCGTGGTCAAATATCACTATCTGATGTGTACTATTGGTGGGGAGTGGGGTTTGGAGGGGAGTATCTACAATTTGAAAAAAGAAAACTAAACATAACAGAAAACTAAAAACAAACATATTGTAATCAGTTTGCAGAATATATGTTTGGGGAGAAATTAGTGTAATAAAAAGGAAAGCAAGTTCTGTTAACTGATTCCATCCTCATTAATAACTTTCAAAAGCAATTTATGCGATCTGTTCCGCTCCAATAATTTTGTAAACTTTTTATTCACTATCCACATCGTAGTTGCATTCTGCTTGATTAACGTGTAATGCTAAAACTAAAAGTATAACATTTATCAAAACAAATCAGTTTGAAATGAATTCTATGAATAATAACACAGCTCATCAGGAAGACTGAAAAAATCCTTCAATTTGTTAACTTTTATGACAATGGCAAAACGGGAGGTTGTTTCAAGCGTGCTTAGGGCATGACTTAAGTTTTATTCCATAGACTGTACATACTTAGGGCATGACTTAAGTTTTAATTCCATAGCATGTAATACTTAGGGCATGATTTAACTTTTAATTCCATAGCCTGTAATACTTAGGGCATGATTTAAGTTTTATTTCCACAGCCCTTACATACTTGGTTCTGAGATTAAGAGAGTTCATTTTCGATGGTATTATATCCTTTTTCGAAATGCTCTCCAAGACAAAAATCATTTCCAAATTGGTAGAAATTTATATTGCCCCCTTCTCCAAGATATTAACATATTTTATTCATGAATACTGAGTGTATTTTGTTGTATGACTTAGTACCTTGTTGCTTTTTTGTAAGATATGGTACAATATTGCTTGTGTGTGTGTGTGTGTGTGTGTGTGTGTGTGTGTGTGTGTGTGTGTGTGATTTAGATTTTTAACGTAGCTTTATCAATTTTTCAGTCATATCGCTACGATGTCTGCAGTGTGGCAGTTTATAGTGATGTCCAGCACTGGGGCATTATGCCGCCGACATGTAGCATGATGTCCCACCCAGTCACATTATCCTGACACCAGGTCGACCAGTCCTAACACTAACCTCTTAATGCTGAGCGCTAAGTGAGGCAGCTGTTAGTACCATTTTTGTAAGTCTTTGGTTTGACTCTGCCGGGGATCGAACCCACGACCTCCCGCATCCGAGGCGGATGCTCTAACCACTAGGCCACCGGAGCGGTCTATTGCTTTTGTAAGATATGTTATTATATTGTTTTATTGTAAGATATGGTATCATATTGTTTGTATTTCTAAGTTGTGGTACCATATTGTTCTTGTGTAATACCTTGGGATCCCATTTTCATTATGCTTTCATCACTAGCAAGTGCAAAAGCCACTCAGAGAAGTCTAATGAAATTTTGCAGGTGTTTTGATATGCATACGTAGATGTTTTGATAAGAATAGTGAAATGTACATATATATTTGGATGCAGATATAGAGGTCATGATTAGACTATCAAATCATTTTAGCTTTCTAACCATTTTTAAAATTTAAATAATTTCGACATTTTTATTAAAATTTTGCTTGCACGATTAAAAGCAAAAGCTACCCAGAACAGACTAATGAAGTTTTCTTGACGTATTTATATACATATGTATACGACATGGTTAGATTAACAGTTCATTAGAGCAATTTTTACTATTTGTTCACATTTTTAAACTTTTGTTAGATTTTTAAAAAAACTCGTGTTAGCACGATGAAGCAAAACTCGCTTAATGTAGAAAAATGACATTTCACATGTTTATTTGCATACATACATATATACATAGATACATACATAGATACATAGATACATACATACATGCATACATACATACATACATACATACCATGTTCGTTTCGCTGTGGGAGCATACGTTTCTTGCAAACACAAATTTATATTCCTTATCTTAAAACCCAAAATTGAACTGAAAACTACTACGTTATTTTTCTATTACTCTATTCCGCAAAGTTGAATTTTAAACAGATTACATGTGACGATCACCCATAAGGTAAATTCCTAATGAATTGCAGCCAATCATGAAAGACAAAGATATTCTTCTTCACTGTGAAATGTTTTAACTCTGGTCAACATATTGTTCAAGAGGAAACAGAGCAAGACGTTCTCAACCATTCCTTAAGCATCATAGAAAATAATTATATTGCCAGCATACTTATTCTTTTCAACTGAATGGTTCTAAAAAGAAATGTACAGTTTAAATGTTAAAATATATTGTCCCAGGACACTTATTGAATCTTACAGCTTTGAATGCTCTGCAGGAAAATAAGTGCAATAGCGTCTTCATCTGACATACTTTTTATTGAGTCTCTGGAGTCTGTCCCCAGTTACACCATTTTTATTGACAAAGGTCACATATACTGATTATAACATCTCTATTGGCATTTACGTATTGTCCTAACTGACAATTCCGTAGAAGAACGAGGTTCATACTATTGTACGACATATATCAAAATTGGGTGAATTCGTACGTTCTGATGCTTAATGCTGCATCAGTCATTATATCAAAAGTCTATCATTGGAAGGGTGATTTTCCAATGGTTTATGCTAAATCGGTCATTAAACCAAAAGGTCTGTCATTGAATGGGTGATTTTCGGATGGTTTATGCTACATCAGCCATTATACCAAACGGTCTACCATTGGAAGGGTGATTTTCGGATATTTTATGCTACATCAGCCATTATACCAAACGGTCTATCATTGGAAGGGTGATTTTCCAATGGTTTATGCTACATCAGCCATTGTACCAAACGGTCTATCATTGGAAGGGGGATTGTCTGAGGGCTTATGCTACATCAGCCAAAAGGAAAATTATTAGAAGAGTAATTTTCTAGTTTTCATGCTAAATCAACCATTAAACCAAATGGTCATTCATTGGAAGTGAGACTTTCTTATGGTCTATTTTAAACCAGCCATTAAACCAAAAGGTCTATCATTGGAAGGGTGATTTTCTGATGGTTTATACTAAATCTACCATTAAGCCAAAAGGTCTATCATATTAAGGGATGTTTTCTGTTGGTTTATGCTACATCATTCAACCAAAAGGTTGATTATTGGAAGGGTGATCTTCTGATTTTTTGCTAAATCAGTCATTAAACCAAAATGTCAGTGAAGGGTGATTTTCCGACAGTTTATGCTTAATCAGCCATTTAAATGAAACGGTTTATCATTGGAAATTTGATTTTCTTATTGTTTATGCTAAATCAGTCATTACTTCAAAAGGACTATGAAATGAGGGTGATCTTCAGATGGCTTATGCTAAATTAGTCATTACTTCAAAAGGACTATGAAATGAGGGTGATCTTCAGATGGCTTATGCTAAATTAGTCATTACTTCAAAAGGACTATGAAATGAGAGTGATCTTCAGATGGCTTATGCTAAATTAGTCATTACTTCAAAAGGACTATGAAATGAGGGTGATCTTCAGATGGCTTATGCTAAATTAGTCATTACTTCAAAAGGACTATGAAATGAGGGTGATCTTCAGATGGCTTATGCTCAGTCAGTCATTAAACCAAAAGACTAATCATCTGAAGGGTGATTTTCTGATTTTTTTATGCAAACGAACACGAGTTATAATTCCTTTGTATATGTTGCCCATTGCTGCAGCAAAAGTGGACCGTTATGATAAATTTGCTATGTAGCAAATTACCAATACTTTATTATGCTTATTGTTGTTGTTGTTGTTATTATTATTATTATTATTATTATTATTATTATTATTATTATTATTATTATTATTTCTTTTCAGGTTTTGCTATTTAATGATAGAGCAATGTGCCAATTGGTCATAGTTAATTACGTTTCTGGGCTTATGATCGGGAAAATGTCTATTGCCCAATGGAAATTTAATGTCATACGATCAAAACTTATTTATGCGCGTTAATGTTATGTACCTTAAATCGAACTGTTATAAATCCCTTTTTGTTTTTAATTCAATTCACACCGTGTACCTAAAGCAATTTGGAAAGTGTAAAATATGGGGCATGTAATAAATACAAAACAATATTCGTGGTTTGCTGAGTGTCTGGGGAAAGAACTCGTTTTGACATGACGTATAAATACGTCTCGGTTCAACGCCCTCAGACGATTTCTTTCCGCCAATTCGGAACAAACAACGTATGTAGTTTGTTCACTTACCAAAGGCCATGGCACTTACTGCTGAAGTCAGGTGAATTTTAAAAAGAATATTACAAAGTATTCTACTAGTCAATATGGTCTTGAACAATGTATATTTTACTGTCATGTTTGTGGCTTGTGTTTGCTTGTCATTTTTACATGGTTTAGGATTGTGTGTCGTCATAGTTTTACTAAATTGTTTTTGTACACAATTTGTCTAATCGTCTTCCTATAACATCTACAAACTATATTTGTCACAGCGGTCTGCCTTTTAACAACTACTCACGAGAACACGGATAATGGATCGAACTTCACGGTGTTCATCTATATTAAGGCAAATTATTAACAAATTTCATGTCTTGTACTAGTTATGCTACAGGCTGGAATATCTTTTGCCCAGAATAAATATTCAATTACGTGTTGCAGTCCATTAGCGAGAAATTATTGAATGCCACGTCAGTGAGATTAATAGAACTTTCAAGTGTATTGTTCCTTAGAAGCGAGTTTAAAATAAATAACTTTGCAACTCAATCATCAGTGTCATATACCAATGTTACTATACAATAAATGCATAATGTCCGGTAGGAAATGAATGTCATCAAATAATGATTATATTTGTTTATGCCATGTCTAGTATCCTCTTATTATTCTTCATGCGCCTAAACATGTCTGACAAAGGTTTTTATAATGAAAGGTGTTCATTATGATGGCACAATTCCAGTACCGAAGGTTAAAAAATCTTGTCTATTAAATCATTTAAAGCAGAGATGGCAGAGGGTCTATTGCACATCTTGATTTCCTGTTGTTATAGAGTGAATTAGTTCGTGTCATCTTTTTCGTGCCATTGCTTTACATGGCATGCCGAGTTATTTGACTCAGTTGTTTTGCTGGGGTTGCATGATCGCATTTATCTGGTAACTTTATATGACTTTAATAATTTGTTGTCATTAATACGACACTTGCTGTGATGTATTATAATAGAGTGACAAAGGGGACAACAACAAATTATTAAAAGCCATATAAAGACATCAGATAAATACGATGATAAGATTATAACGCAGATTACAGGATCATGAAAAGACGCAGTAATACATTTTATTATTATTATTATTATTATTATTATTATTATTATTATTTAAAATGTTTACAAGTCATTGTTACATTTTATTAGCTACACGTTTTCGTATTTTAACACATCTATCTCCAGGCAATATGTTAATTTTGATGCTTCTCCAGAACCATCATTTTTTAATAAGTCTCCTTGGGTGAGGTATTTCTCTTGTTTTATTGCGGGGCAAAATGCCCGATTCGAAAACTTTCTGTTGATAGCTGATGGCCAAAATTGTCTCTCCATGTTTAACGTCACAAGAACTTTATTTTCCATATAGCCTGGAATATATATATATATATATATATATATATATATATATATATATATATATATATATATATATATATATATATATATATATATATACCACCATGTCGGCCAATTCTGCGCGTCGGGTAATTCTGCGCAACGATACGTTATTTATGTAAACATTGGATCACGTGTTAATTTGGGTCGAACATCCATTTTCTATCAAGAGAGAGCGATCGTACTTTAATTAAGAAAAGTGATATTCATAAAGTGTAAAAAAAATATCCCACATTTCGACCTCGAAATGCATATGAAAATGTGATTTCTAAATGTCAACACGAAGACCCACTCCATGACCTTCTTGAAACTGTAACCCAGAAAATCCTGTTTACTATGTATCTTTTAGAATCATACAAATAAATATATTATATAAAAGATGGAAATGTACCTTTAAAAAAATCCGTATCTTAATCCAAGTTTCCAATTTTGCAAGAAGTTGTTCCACACGTACAAAATGTCCGCTACCCAACGTATCAACTTGCCGCTAGAAAGGGATTCTCAAGAAATTCCCCGGCGTAGTCTGTTTCTAAATTCTTTAGTAATTTTTCCCCATAAACAAGACATT
>JAECUM010037651.1:0-10506 GCA_016617855.1 Megalonaias nervosa
TTTGTTGCTTTTGTTGTTGTTGTTGTTATTGATGATGATGATGATGATGATATTTATGTTGTTTCTGTTGCAACTCCTGGCTCTTTTTTGCTGGTCGTGCAGATACATTTATGTTCTGACCAAATTAGTATAATGTGTTTGGTAGGTGTGTGTGCGTAAAGACTTCAAACCAAAGACACAGACAACACATTATAATCTAAGATGAGACATAACAATCATTGTGGACTTTATTCCATTCCAATGACAATCTGACAACAATAGTCCAATTATTAGAACTCACTGGAAGTTGTCAGGTGTAATAAAGGAGGTGAGTTCGTGTTTCTTCTTCATCTTTAATATTTCGTTCAAGAGCTGAAGTTTGGTTTAAATTGAAAGCGAACATCTGTGCATAAAGTCTGCCATTTAAATTTGTAAATAGGACCAAATAAATACCTCATCGGAATTATGTGACCAATTTCAGTCTTCAGATATACACTTGGGCAACATTTTGGCTTCTCATCCAATGGATACAAGCGTACCCGATTTTCCAGGAAAGGATCCCAAATGGCAATGCTGTTCCCGACCCGTGCAATGAAAACCAAACCTGGAGTGGCGTGGGCCACCAAAACCCACAGGGAGGGGGAATCAGAAACCCTTTTGGTCTAGATTTTGATGCTGCTGGGGAGGTACGTTTGGCACTGCAAGAATAATATGGAATAACCTGAGACAGTAATTACATACATACATACATACATACATACATACATACATACATACATACATACATACATACTTACATACATACATACATACATACACGAATGCATGCATGCATGCAGACAGACATACAGACATACATACATACGTCTGGTAACATAAACTGGATATGAGAGACACGCACGCACGCACACACACAAACACACACACATGCATACATACATACATACATACATACATACATACATACATACATACATACATACATACATATATTCAGTGACTCAGACAAATACAAACTGATTCTCACTATTTCCTAGTATCTGGCTGAGTTACAATCTATCCTTTAACCTTTCTATAAGAGCACAGACAGACATATACACGCACACATCATTATGATACCTTGATAATGCTGTCTGATGTTTTAATGTTCACCCCTCTTCAGGAATGGACGGTGGACTTATGTCAGAAGGATTCGGATGGAGACGGAAAGACAAACGGAGAGGAACTAGGGGACAAGAATTGTGTTTGGAAGAAAGGAGATGCCCCTAGTCAGTATGATGGACTCTCGCACCCAGGTCTGTTAACATTTAAAAAATGAAACATTCCACTTGCAAACAAAGTAGCAATACTGAATCCCTCATATAACACAAAGTAGGCGTTCATTTAGGGATCGCGATTTCCTCAGAGTATTAATATTTCTTGACCCCAATGACTTCACTTCTCCACATTAGCACTGAAAATATAGGAAGTATAAATTATTGGGACGTATTATTTCTTGCATATTTGACGTAAAAGTAATCAGTATAACGCCTTCGAGCTGCAAATACTCTGAATACGCTTGATTAATATTTGGACATCTCAACCGTGGGAAAGCCATGCAAAAGGACGAAATAAACTGGATAATGATGATGGTAGCTGTAAATGACAAAATGGTCGTGAGTTTGCTGAATATTTATCAAACTGATCAAAAGTGATAGATGGTTTCATTTGACTTATTTGTTTTTAAGTTTCTCAATTGGTACCAATCAGTGTGTCTGGAAATGCAAGGAGCTTCTCATTCGCAGCCATTAACTATAATATCATACTAGTATTTAGAAAAAGTAAGCGGCTTGTCATCCGCCGCCTACAGAGCTAGTATTGTATGTATGTGCGAAAAAATGTCGGTGCTCGTCATCACGTGCCTACAGACTATGGTATCAGAACTTTGTATAATTAGGCGAGCTGCCGTCTCATTATTCTCAACATGGACCACCAACATGTGCCCAGGGTTAGAAAACTAGTTCACAAACATTTTACCAACATTTTTTCTGTTTGTCTCCAATATTCTCATTTCTCTTGCTCCAGCACCGATACTTACAGCTTAACATGACTTCGTGTGATATAATCGTCATGCATTATTATGGACCTATCCGTATTTTATATAAATTACATTTTTGAATGGAAACATTATTTATGGAATCAAATATCTTAATTACAGTTTAAATTTTTTAAACCACAATAATCCTGCAGAAGACCGATCATAAAATGTAAAATTGGTTAAATGTCAGCTCCATTAACAAGAGGTTTTTGTACAGCTTTGATTAAAATTTGGATAAAATAATAAATTAAAGCTCAATATTTGAGGAGAGTTCTGATATGGGTGTGTGTACGAATTGTATTGAGAAAACTTTGTAATCAGACTTTACTCTTAATTCTTCTGGTGATCAATACCTTAAATGTCGACCGGCTTCCAAATTTATTGAGGGAATTGCAAATTCTGGGGTCATTCTAGGAGAGGAGAAATGATTTAGTGTTATACGGTTAATTAATATGTTCAAGTTTTGTACATGTGCTGAAAATCCAGTCATTAATCCAGGCAACACTATTGATAATATACGAGTCTTGTCCAACAAAACATTCTGAACAACGTGACATATGTACATAGGGCGTAGCCATGAATTCTTTACGCGATTAAAGCAATTCCAGCATGGTGATAAATAACATTACATTAGAGCTATCATTTCGTTGGGTAAAGGTCCGCGACATTGGGAATGGCTTGTTACATAGCAGATGATTTTCTACCAGAAGCAAAGGGGTAGAAAAGAAAATACGTTATAAAAGAACGATCATAATAAAATTTATCTTCACTGTTATTGTACGATAAAAGTAATATTTTCTTTCATAAATTTTCATTATATTCGTATGAAGCTAAAGGAAGCTACCGTGAACAAACTATTCTGATTCAAGCACAATATAGAGCCACAGAGGGGAAATTGGCATTCACTGGTTTTGCCCGAGACGATATTGTTTAATTGAAAATACCACGGAAGAAAGTTACTGCTGATGATATGTGTGAATTTTAAAAGACATCAGGGCATCCCGTGTGACTTTCATAGATCAGTGGATCCTCATTGTCAGATTCAAAACATACCACATTATTATCATGCCATACGAATGAATACAAAAAGACCTGTATGTGCCTCAATGATGTGACTACTTCAGCCGTTCTCGGTATTGCAAGGAAGTTTAGATTTATTGTAAAATGTGTTCTTGTAGGAATCTGTGAACCTCTTGGAAGCATGGCTTGCTCTGGAAAAAACGAATGGATAGACTGTGGAGTTTAAAAAGTTGAATTGGTCTGTCTTTCATTATCCAGGTAAAACAATTCTCTCTCTCTCTCTCTCTCTCTCTCTCTCTCTCTCTCTCTCTCTCTCTCTCTCTCTCTCTCTCTCATTTTATGTTATCAGACGAATGCAAGCTTGAAGAAATGCATGGGTTTTGAAATAGTGCTTCGCTGCTACATTGTACGTCCTTTGCTAGATTTTTCTGGAAGCAAAGGACACAAAATATTTTCTTTAATATTTGCCTTTGAGACACTGACTTTAATACGCCTGAATATGACGTTCTTAATTTGCCTTATTTCCAAAACCTTACCAAAACTGCACCTGTCCTAAATAAATATCAGTTCAGTGCCAACTTAGATTTGAGTTTAAGTAGACTTTTGCTTTCATGTCTTGTTCTTTATTCATTCCTTTTCGTCATCTTTTGTCATTCTTTAGCGTCAGACATAGCACAGCCAGTAATTATTCAGCTAAGGAAGGATGGAAAATAAATGAAAGCTAGCAAGCAAGAATAAATATAAAGAACCATTGGCAAAAGAATATTACAATGAATGCATTTGCTGCAAATGTACACTTACGTGGAGATAGTGCACGTGTGTGTACCTAAATGTAGTCGTTACATATTGCCCGCGGATACGCTTAATCTCGTGCGCGTTACGTAGTATCATTATATACTATCATAAATCGACAATTGTCGGATATTGTCCGGCAGTGCATAAGTCTAAGTGGCACATTGGTGGCTAAATATTGTCCAGCTTGTTGACCTTTCTCGGTTTGCTCTTTTGTGAGGGTATCATGCAATGTCCTTCCTTTGCGTAAATGCTTAAATTGTACAAACCGCTGTAAACGAAAAGAGTTGTAACCACTTGGAACTGCAGTTATTGTTTTATTTATA
Source organism: Megalonaias nervosa (assembly GCA_016617855.1). NCBI lineage: Eukaryota > Metazoa > Mollusca > Bivalvia > Unionida > Unionidae > Megalonaias > Megalonaias nervosa. The sequence continues at coordinate 4,195 of JAECUM010037651.1, forward strand.
ATATACATAGTGATGTGAAACTGGTTCGGAAAATTTTTTTTCGTCAGCTTTCAAAACACATCAGCAGGTAATGGCACCAGCTGCAAGCTATATATATTCTACTCTGCCTTCAAATGGATCAAGGCACATGAGATAAGATTCCCCTGACATCTTAACAGTTTCAAATAAAAGGGCGCATAAAATTTAACTAATTCCATTCCCAACTACTTTTCAGATTTTTCCAGTAATCAATACTCTGATCTCAGTTCATGAAAAATCTAGTTTAAAACGTTAGAAACAGATATATAACCTAAGCAAATGACACAGGTACATTTTACTGTATGGATTGATCTTACCAGTGGTGGAATATAATTTTATACTTTGTACTTCATTTTCAGAATTTCATGTTGACGAAACTGAAAACTGAACTATCAACAGCGTTGAATATCTTCACTGGACAAGACATTTATTTTTGTTTATTTGATTTTTTTGTGTGCAATGTTTGTTTCTTACTTTGTCACTAGCTAAACGTGAACGCTGCTAGACTCCCTTTGTTAACACTTGTTGCAATTATTTCATATTGTGTATGAAAATCAGCCATATGTAGGTAGGTCATAAAGGACAATGTCGAGAAAGTCTACGTTGAGTAAGATACGCTCTCCAAATTTGTTCTTTAGTATACATCTGTATTACACATTCCATAACGGTTATTACTGTTATAATGGTTGCTAACATAAAGAGTTTAATTGACCTAATATTTGTTTTCTAGTTATAATGAACTGTCTTGTTTATGATTTATGCATAGTTTTGACGTTACGAAACTGGTCCGGAACACGAGGGATGATACTGAGTTTGAAAAATTTGAAATATTTTTTTCACTAATTATCCACTAGTGATATATTAGTTCAAATCAATGCCTCAGAGATTAATGAATGGATTATATACAGTATGAATATGTAAAGTGACTAGTGTTGGGTAGATAATTGTTTGAAGTTTGCAATACAAATTTTTATAAGTTTTGTATTCCAGTTAGTACAGAAGTGTGGGTTTCCCATTAGAGTTTCAAATTTAATTTATGTTTGGGTTGATGAACAAATCTGCATGGGTAAAAGTTCGTTTTTCTCCTCTTGCAATCACTACATAAACTCGTAGTGAAACTCAGCACCTTGTTTTTATTGCACAAGCCACTCAAGACCTAGCAACGCTAAATCAGTGCATTTGATATTTGTGACAATTACAAAGAAAACAATAGGAATGTATTATTTGGTCAGGTGGGAGAATAATCAAATATCTTTATTTCCCAAACCAAACCCATTTATCAACATTATATAGTTGATAAACGTAGTGTTGAAATTTTCGTCTCTCCATGACTGTAAACAGCTATCTTGTTAAATTTTTTGGACAGTCTTTGATATGTTTAGGTGTTAATCTATACATTGTAGAGCTCTAATTCCATTAATCCATAACCATAGAGAATATGCATACCAAAGATCTATTATCTGGAATGAGCAATATCTTTTAAATTCTACCTGCACGAGATGCCATTGAGAATGCGTACTATGTTATTTCTCTTACTGCAATCAATTCTCTGCCAAAAGCTAATCATTTTAGCTTTAATAAAAATACGTACCTTCCTATTCCACCATAAACAATCATTTTAGGTACAGAAAACCTGACAGTTTGTTACTTTCAAACTAGTATTACAACACTGCAAATGACCTACTCTACTGTTCTAAATTTTATAAACCCACAGACGCAATTTCCATATTAGAAAATCATAGACTCAGAAAAGGATGCAAATCAAGATCTATTGGTAAACAAGTTTCTAGATTTTATTAAAACATGGAACATAGCTCTACTTGCTTCATGAACAATGCTGGACATTATAACGGGCAAATGTTTTACACAGTAAAACTATGTAGGATTTTTATTCTTTCATAATCAATTACAAAATATGCACTTTAAATACAAGATGTCATACTCCTATATTGCACTATCTGTTACGCAAACCATTTAACCCAAGATGAAATCAAGGACACGCTATCATAGATTATCTCCCGTTGTTTCTTCATCTTGGATTTGTATCAGGCATTATGGAGATATCTTTTTATTATGACCGGTGAAAAGCTTTTAAATTGATAATTGACAGTTGCATTTAAGCAATGATAAGATTCGACTAGTAAAGAAATCCATTATGTATTCAAATGTCAGATTTTACGAAGAGGAAACGACTCTTATCTCACTAAAATTACCACAGCCAGAATTCCGAAAATTAAAGATTTGATCTCATAAAGTGAAATAGCAAACACATACACATAATACATAGAAACTTTTGTGAAATCAAAACTTCAGTAAACTGCCTCTCTGTCTGTATAAATAAATTGGTATGAACATATATTTCACATTCTTCAATTTCCCTGTTACTTCACATGTCTCCGTTCAAAACTGATATACTTGTTCATTTCACACACAGTAACAGGGGTCTTGATCTTAAAGACACTCCTGGCTCTAGTTTTATAGCGTTATATACCCTTGATCTTTCAAAAATAAATCATTAGAAAAGCAACCTCTCGATTGTTTTAAGTTCTTGTGTTCAGTGAATAATTCTAGCTCTATGTTTCTATTTACGTCTAAATATCAGCTGCCATTTAAATCATTGCCTAATAGTAAAAACTGATTCTGTTAAATCTTTCTCATGAAAGTGAGAATGCTTTTCAGAGTGAGAGGTTCAGAGAGTGTCAAACGATTTTTTTCTGTTATCGTTTTTGTATTGAACGACTATATGATTCAAATCATACATTTTAATGGTCAGTTTTAATCGACATGTATTTTTAAAAGGTCACGATGCCGGTTTGATCTTCAATTTGAAATTCACCCATTTCGTCTTCTTATAATGGCATTACAAAGCAGTTGTTCCTCAATTTGTTTATTCCTTATTTACATAATTATTTCATTTCTAAAGCTTCCTTCTCGTCGTCTCAAAACATTCCTAATGAGTCAAAAGATCGTATCAATTCTTGCGATTATTCGCTCTCTTTCTCTGAAAAGACGTTAACGTTATTCAAAGCTATATACAACCTCCGCATTTTCCCAAAAGATATATGTTCTTGGACAAGATCTAACTGAACAATTTGGAAATTAAATCCGGTTTAATTTAACTTCCAATTGCTGCTATCATCTTTACCAGCCGAGTAATCCATTTAAGGAATGGTTTCACTGACATAGGGTTGTCATGAAAAATCATTTTGCAGTATGTAATTGCTTCTGAGTGAATATTGTACAGAGGTGAACATCGCCATGTACTCGCTATCGTGAAGGCGCTTAAAACCAGACCTACTTTAGATAGCGGTCATGTTAAAGGGCACTGCTTTGATTTATGTACATCACCGAGCATGTGAATATATTGACTTGTACAAACTAATTTTAAAAAAGGTTTTGTATTGTTTTGGCTTTCAATACGCAAGTTGATAGTGAGAACTCTGACATTAATTTCAAGGTCAAAGGTCTCCATTTGGGATTATATCTGTAATGGCTTGTGAGGATGATAGCACAAAAACGTATACGTGGAATTTATGAAGCCCAATCTGTGGATATATCTAAAGAATGCATTCAAAGATACCAGTTCATTAGCATGGGTTTCGGAAAAGAAGATACTAATTACTTATTTAACCAAAATTAGCATATGAGATTACCTTGATAGGATCTGTGACGAGTTAAATGATCTCCTATCATGAAATGAGTGTCAAAGACAAGCGCATGACAAAGATTTGTGTACTGTTTTTTACATGTAAATATTAACTTAGTATAATGGCGTTCCTCGTGAATATTTGAGATTTTTACAATTCTCGGCAGTTCAAAAGAATAAAAGGAACGAGGAAACGAATTCCTCATGGATTCCTGGAAATTCTTTCAAGCCACTACAATATCAGTCTGTTCATGGAACTCTTGGTACGTGGACCGTCTCTTCAACGTATCTATAGCAAATCAATTACAATTATTGCTACAAACAAAGTAACGCATACCACAAACGATGTGAGAACATGTTTTTAGCCATTGTTTACCGGGAACTTTATGTTCGCAATGATATTGACTTTAATCTACATGTAAATAAAATCACAGTATCGTTGCTAAAGGAACATTTTTTTATTAAAGCCTATTCTGGCGTCTACACAGCTAATTGTTCTTCCCAATATGTCCGAGTTGCTCATTCGGATTAAGCTACTCATCTAATGCAACATAATATGCACGAGGTCGAAATTATCGAATGAATTCATGAGAAAAGCTTTCATAGCAGAATTGATTAATGGATCTATATATTTGTTTTATATCAATGGCTAATGCCACATATTGATGCTTTGCTTGCCTTAATTCGGTCTGTCCAAAATATACAAAATGAAGAAAATCTCCATATTTGTGTGTGTGTGTGTGTGTGTGTGTGTGTGTGTGTGTGTGTGTGACGGACCTAGTTTATGGATGACACAAGATGGAGTTGTATCCTTTCTGAAAATAATCTATATTTTCAAACTTACAAGCACACATTTACCTAGAGATCGAAAATACTTGCACAAAGAAAGAGAAGTGGAAATACAAATTTCACTGCGTGGGCGAAACCACAGACAACAGTGCCATCAATATTCTATGATCAGGCACTGTCGATTCAGCTATTTCTATAAGATTCCATGGCTAATTGTACGTCACAAAAAAACGAGCGCAGCATAAAAATCCAGTTCACGCACTTTTGCCACAGGATCAGTCAATTTCAGGAATTCTATGCGCATTCTTCTACTAATTTCACCTTTTAGACAAGGATGTACTCTAGCCTGCTTAACGGCTCCTTTGCATTCCTTTCGACAAGTTCCATCTGGTACATAGTTCTGTTTTATAAGACCAAGTCTTTCATAGCGTCAAGTCATTTTTAATTCATCTCCGCGCATCATCTCGATGGAAGGTTCGTGCCTGAGAAATAAGGGAGATATTGATTTTGCTTTTTTTAACAAAAGATCTTAAATCGTATGACACTTTCAGGAATTAATGGAAAAGATAAATATATCTTTCATAAAGTCTTTACTGTAATATACCAATGTGAGAACGAATTTAAAAAAAACCCAATAAACTTTCACTGTTACATTTGGCATTGAAAATGAAATTCCTCAAATAACATTTTTCAAGGAATTTACAGTGCAGATCAAACGCGGATATTTGGTCAAAATATGCTAAGCCTAATATTTTCTAAAACCGTTATCGTATGAATTTTTTTCCTTTTCGTTTCCTGTTTCAGAATTACTAGATTTCTCTTGCATGCTCTTTGCAGAGACTAAGCTATGTTATGATCTGTCTGACGTCTATCCTAGTGTAAATCAGAAATATTGTATCAACAAATTAACGCGGATAAATGCAAAGGAGCTGGTGTGTGACAGTCCATTCAACCAGCGGAAAAAAGAATTCTTCGTCTTCTTGGCTTATTGGCTATGAGGCCCTTACGTATCTACCATAACCTTCAGTTGCATTTTTCCCCACGAATTTAGTACTTGGACTTATAAAATGGTACGTCTCTGATAGATATGCGAGCGCCCATGCCCTCAGTATGCCTTTCTATGATATTTTTATATACCTCAGAGAGCACTAGTCATAGTTTGAACCATTTAATTTACAAAAAGTTACAAACATTTCTCCTAAAAGAAACTGTTTAAATGATCAGAATTTTATTTTCAATACTGCACCTCACACGTTTATTACGGAGACTGCGAATACTACGTTCATTCATTTGCTTGTTTGAAAGTTTCATTTGTGATTCAGTAAACCCGTCCACATTGTTCACTTTATCATCTCTACTTTCAAATGGACGAAATAGCTGCTTTACTTCATTCGGAAGCAAATTTAATCAACCTAAACCCAAATTGTCTGCTTCATGAATATACATGGCTTGTTTACAAAGTGGTTCCTAATGCACAATACCTTTTTTTTTTGGAACACGTGTTGTTCACGTGCGTGCAATATCAAGACGTTCAGTATCGTAAAATATTGCACTATTCTGACAATGTGAAGTTAACGGAGACAAAATTAAGCTTATAATAATTGAGATTCCTAATTATGACGTAATGATATAATAAGAATACTTATTCATGGCGTAATGATATAATTTGGATCCATATTCATGATTAATGAGAAAATTAGAATACTTACTTCTGACATAATGATAGAATTGGAATACTTACCCATGCGGTAATGATATAACTGGGATACCTACTCATGATGTAATGATATAACTGGGATACTTACTTTTCACTCATTCAAGAAGAAATGATATAACGTTATATTACGATACTTATTCAT
>JAECUM010037652.1:0-25987 GCA_016617855.1 Megalonaias nervosa
AAATCTCGAAAAGGAAACGAATACATTTGCCAAACAATTATAATAGCCCACTTTTATGTAAGATATTTCATGTTCGAATTACTATTTATTGCATGTAGAAAAGACTTTGGAAGAAGTATATCATGGATTCTTTAATAAATCTTTAGTGCCTTGTTCCATTCATAATGATAGATTGACAAGATAATCCATCGATATACGGGGTACATCCATGACAATAAATATTTATTATCCTTCTTGCAGAACAATGCTTCTCCATAGGAAACCACAAGTGAAGCAAACTGTCAATCGCTCATATTCTATACCTGCAAATGTTGTATTTTACTAAAAAGAACCATTCCACCAAAGGTATGTGCTATTGCAGACAGTGGAATATACAAAAGGGAGAGTGTAAACCGGTTTGCATGCACAAGTCATCTACCTTATTCCGTAAAGGTATCGCTGTACTAATTCAGCATGTATGCTATTAATGAATCTAACTGTAGTCACAAAGCAAATAGTACGTTTTCTCTAAGTCTTCCTAGAGACCTGCTAAACAGTTTGAAAGTTTTGTTTTATAAAAAAGAACAGTATTAAATTCGCACGTTAAACTGCAATGTTTATTGAACTCTTGGTCTAAACATTTGTATAGAAAGACCAACCTAACAGGGTGATTTGTCCTATTTCCGGTAAGATAATTTGCACTTAATGTTCCGGGTTATTTCATTCGAATGTAACTGTTTTCAGAAAAGCCGCACAAACAAAGCTGAGTTTTGGATTGGTTGGTTTGATACATTAATACTTACGAAGAGTTCCTTTCAATGAATCATCATCAGAAGATTCCATTTTTGCAAAACACAAGATAACCAAGGCAACTATTAAGACAGCATTTTCTTTCATCTAGAATATTTTCCTTAAAAAGGTGTCACCCTTAATGACTACTATTTGGTTCAATTTAATCGCTGCTCGTAAAGAGGTGAGTTCATCAACTGAACATGCGTCTTGCAACATAGTTAATGCACAGGAAAAGCTGTGGATACATACTAATAGCATGTACGTACATTCATAATAGCAGTTTGTTCAACTAAAATATACAGTAGATAAATTACAATTAACTCTACACCTTTTTGAAATTTAATTTTCTCGCATAGAATAGTGAAAAAAACAAGGCTTTCTACCAAAATATATTCTTCATTTTGGAAAGCCCTATAACAGAAACAACTGCTTGCATTGCTTCTCGACTTCGCTATGTACATACCAGGGGCGTCAACAGAATAATTTTTGGAGGGGGAATGAGGCACACGTGTTGTGGTCCCCTGTTAAGTTTCATGGATATATGCCAAAAGATGATTAGATTTAAAAACCAGGGGTTGCATGGCAAGTGCTCCACACCCAACCCCTGTGTCCCTCTTGTGTGGTTGCCCATGGTGCATACAAGATTTTAATAGCCAAGGTATTATGTATGGTAACTCTCGTTTTAGGTGTATGATCTTTCCATGCGATTCCTTGTTAATGTTATACGGGTTTCGGTTTCATTTCTCTCTGTTTCTCTCTCCCTCTCTCTCTCTCTCTCTCTCTCTCTCTCTCTCTATATATATATATATATATATATATATATATATATATATATATATATATATATATATATATATATATATATATATGCTATAATTTTTTATTGAAGAAACTGATACTTTTGGCCTAATGAAATTTGCTGATTCAGATCAACCCTCAATTGCATGGATGTATATCAATCCTTTTCAGCCACAAATAATTATAATGTGATCCGTTTAAGGCCGATAGGAATAGAGCGACTACGTCTCAATCCAGCCATTTACTGATTTCGTTGGAAATCAAGTCCTTAAATATTTTAATTTATTGACCACGAGAGCATTTATGGTAAATATTAATGTACATTAAAGAACTAATGCAAGACAAAACTAAAACTCGAACACATAATCATGCCCCAGAATAAAAACTTTCTTGCTTATGTGTGATACCAATTTAACAGATTAGAGTTAACTTTACAAGTGTCATATGGTCATATCATAACAATATTTTGCTACAACAGATTTGAGTTACATTTTGCAGGACCATATCGTCAGGTCATAAACATCGTTTGCTACTGTGTCACTCAAACCATTGCAACGACACATATACTTAAACTTGATTTGATATGTCATGATGCGAATTAAATTCGTTGAGTAGTTCGATATTCCACTGCATAGCAGCTCCTCGAGGTATACGTAATTTTATTTAAGTAAATTCATAAATTTCTTATCAAAGGATCATCCGTATAAGCTCATGCATGTTACTCATATTTCTCGTAAGATATTTTCTTTTAATATATTAGATTTTCGCAACAAGAATTGAATACACAAATATACAAATAATCTCCCGCATATTATCTGAGTTCATGTAGTTTTCGCGATCTCGACCGCTTGTGACGCGGTGCAACATTCACTACTGTTTATGTGCGAATGTAATAAACGTTAGTAACAATGATAAAGGGTGATACAAGGAAACAAAAAACAACATATTTTCTAAGCTTTTTGGTCAGCATTTTCATGAGCTTTGCCATAATGAACAAGTGTAATTAGAGCACACTACGTGAGCGTTTTTTAATAGTGTCAGTTGGTCTCAGTCCATGGATCCGCAAGATAGCATTCTTTTTCAAGATATCGCATCCAGTTACAGATGAACATTTATTTGTCTGGTAAAGCTGCCCAAAACGTGTGTATCGTTTGTCTTTACGTAATTGAATACTAATCATAAATGACGATATTCCGTGCAACTTTAATCGGAAATATTTTATTTTGATGATCATGTCGGATACAGCAATTAAAGTGTTATTATCACCGAAAAGTAGCGTAGGCTAATAAATAATGCTGACATTGTTGATTTCAAGAAAGGAATTTAGTGAAGAAGTATAATTCTCTACTTGCAAACAATACAATAGATTCCTAAATGGAGCTGAATAAATTTGCATAACAATAATATTTGTCTACTTTAAATTAAGATATTGTATAATCTAATCATTGATTATCGCACATAGTCAAGGCTTTGAGAGAAAATTTAAAAAAATAAATCTATGTTACCTGTTGATTTGGTTCGCAACGTCAAAATTATATTACTTTCCAATATTGGTTCAATTGTTTTGTGCTAGCTATCGCCGTATAGTTTCGTTCCATTTTATAAGGACACATAAAGACAAGAAAAATAATCAAATACCATGATTGATCATTGACAGATAAAATGTATGTTCCTTCCTTTAGAGAAGTGACTGTCCAGCGCAAGCCACATGTGAATAAATATGCGAAAGCTTTTCTATTTTTAAATTAACATGCTATATTTTACTTAAAGCTTTATTCCCCGAGGCATTTGCAATTACTGACCCTGAAAAGTACTAAATAGAGCGTCAAACCGGTTTTTTTTTATAGACACGTTCTCCGCTTCAACCCATTTAGGTATCGCTCTGTTTATTGAACCGGACAGCTATTATCGCTTCCAACTGGAGACACAAGGAAACTACTTTGTTGAGAGGATGTTTGTTTACTCATGCACCAAAATCTCAACCTCAAAAAACATTGATTGAACTCAAGATTTAGGCTTTGGTTGCACAGCTGACAGTTACGATGGTAACTATTCTGGTAAAATCACTTGGACTAAACGTTCATGTTATTTCCTTCGAATTCAACTATTTCCAGAAAATGCTGATATACAATCACGAGTATTATCTATGTTGTGAAGAAGTAATGGCTCAACAAAGTAGTATAGTTGCGGTCCTGCTTGAAAAATACGAAGTCTTAAACGAGGGTAACAGCAAAAACAAAACAAAACAAATTAAGAAACTTAAGTAGTATAGTATTAGCTACAAATATATGTTCATAATGAATCGGAACGAAACGTTACCATTTCGTACATGCCTTAAAACGTTAACAACTTACGGTTTGTCAGATGATTTAAACGATTACTGTGTATAAACGTTTATTTAATATTAAAATATGTTCGTTGTAAAACTGCTGCTTAATCAAAGAGTACTATCTGGTTCATATTTAAGTGTTAATGAAGATTATATTAAAGATTATAACACATTAGACACATTAAACAGGCATTTGACCATTAAAATGTTGAATAATGTTGAATAAACTAACCCTGACGACCGCTGGACGAGCAAAAAAAAGTGAATTCGTCAAATAATCTTGCCGTACTCCCATTATCAAGATTTTCAATAAAATTTAAAATCTGTAAATGCATGATTATTAAATTAAAGAACATTGATAATATTATTAAATGGCTTCGAAAGTTTCAGTAGACGCAGATATAATCAATTATACACCAAACTATGGGCGGACTTCAGTTTTCACTGTGTTGTTTGTTTGCTTCTCCTTTTTACATATAAGGTTTTAATGCTCAAGGTCTCCATTAAGGTCATTTTCCTTGCAGCTACATGCTCCACATACGTGATATATGGGTAATATAATACCTGTGTATAGTTTTTATCTTCAGTTTCTTTTGACCTATAAATACTCTGGAATAACGATGTCACCTTTCCCATTAAGAAAAGAAAGATTACGGTCAACGCCCGTTTGCACGGATACAAGACTATGTTTAACCTTGTGATTCTAACTAGCCTCATACAAAGCAGTTGTACAAAACCTTTGAGGTGGAGCGAAGTTCACTGACGACCCATGATCGACGAATATATATGTCATTATATCCATCTGTCTTTAATTTCTTTTCTACTACATTTTTCATGATAAATCTGAACATAATTCAGCAGCAAAAGAGAAACGCTACATGGCTTTAAAATACTTCGCTCCTAACTTACATATTAATACCCTTGCTTTTTAAAGACAAGACAGTTCATTCATAATTTATAATATTTCAAACTCTTACTACAGATGCCTTGCACATGATTTGATCTCAAGCAAATACATGATCACCCATTATAGTAAAGTTTAGCTTTTGTCAGATGCTTCAAACTTCGACATAAACCATATTAAATAACTACGAAAACTTCTCGCACTATTATCTTTCTCATGACTGATGTTGTTTACAAACTAAGCTCAAAGCGCGAAGATGTTATTTCTGTTAGACTTGTCCCCAGTGTTAGTACTAATCATTTGTGATATCGTCACGGTCTTATATCTTTTCCAAGTCGTTAGTTTACACATGGGACCTTTTTCATTGTTCACTTTCAGTTCATAGGTTTTCATATCCAGTTTGTTCTATTGGTCCGCTTAACCAATACATTAAAAGAAGAACTATATAAATAGTGGTTTCAACCCACAAGGCAGATCATATTAGAAATCGAGTACAAATTTCCACGATGAGGAATCTCGCCGTTTTCTTGCTGTTTATGTCCTTGTTTGCTATCACCTTGTCAAGATGTATTTATTTTTAGCCGATTCATTTATTCTTTTGCTCTTTTATAGCATGCTTTCTTTTGTGATATATATATATATATATATATATATATATATATATATATATATATATATATATATATATATATATATATACACACATACATAATGCAAAACTGCTCACGACGTAAAAATACTGTGAAATGAGTTATAATGCGACAATGGTCAAATAACCAATATCTGCAATCAAAAGGAACGAAATTTGCCGATCGTTTTACATCCACCCTAATGCACATTTCATATATAGATATTGAATGGTTAAATTTTGTCTTTTAGAAAATTTATTCAGACTTAAATGTATCATTTATTATTGTATTTTAAAGGTCTGAAATGGTCATGGTGGTGTATTTCCTTCGTTTCAGTTAGCTTGCATTAGATTAGTTTCTACTAGTTTTGTGTGGTGTCCTCTTGATTTCTAAAGTAAAAGAGTACATATGATGATGGCTTGAATCCTCCACTTTGGAAGAAGGAAACTTAAGAAAGTAACTTTTACTATGAGTTCTCATGAGAATGAGTCACTCTGTACGTTGCTGTTGTTTGCATTATTTACGTAGGTATTTCCTGGGGTATGCATTTTTCAATTTATTTGCTTGTCTGCGTAACACTCATATTGATACTGTATATATATATATATATATATATATATATATATATATATATATATATATATATATATATATATATATATATATATATATATATATATATATATATATATATATATATTTAATCTGATTGATAAAATTACTATTCACTGTTTCATGTATGTTTTCATCTTCCGTATATCAATACGCAGGGACGTATTTCTTTTTATTTCTTCTCTGTTATTATTATTGCATGATTAAGTCTATTGAGGTTGGATTCTGAGATTTTTCTGATGAAGCCTATTTGCAATATAACGACTGTCTCGTTAGAGAAAAATAGAGATGCGCATCAGTTATAACAGTGCTTACGGTGGAATCATCGTTGATAATTAGTGTCAAACGCAATGAAAATTAGTATTGCAAAACAGAAATGTTTCTTTGCCGCTAGTTTGCTTACATGAATCAACGGCAAATTACATGGATTAGTTAAACTTATTTCCCTGTCATAGTAAGTCCGACTTAGTATACATGGATATGGAATTGGTAAATTTTCGCTGTATCTAAGCATAAAAGGAAATAACTTTTGAGTTCTTTTTATTGCACCTGTGACAGATTTCAGAGACTAGCATCTAGTTTATTTCCATAGAACATATGACATTTAGAAATATTTCAAGTTTTAATGAAGTCAATTAATGAACTTTGTTGAATCCTTTCTTAGTCTTTACCGTAGCCTTAATCTAGCCGGAATGACAAAACTTATGCCAACTGATATTAACACTATATTTTCAATATATCTGAGCATAACGAGAATTGTATCCTAAAAATAAATATATTGACTCCTGACCCGTGTCGTAGTTGATTTTCTCGAGCATAAACTAACTTTAACTCATGCGCATAAAAGAATTGATGATAGTTATTAAAACTCCACAACATGATAACACTACAGATTGAAAACTCTCGTCTTGGTGTGTGATACAAAATAAACTATCACTACTATTTGTTCCAGCGTCATCAGGTCATATCATAAAATGCATTTACCAATGTGTGGCCTAGCACGTTATTAGGGGACATCACAAGGCCATCCTTAATGGCATGTGGTAAGTATAATCATACACCTGTGTTCATTTGTCACGAAATTTATTAAAGTGATTGAGGAGTGTAATGGTCTACTCCCTACAAAAATCTCGTGGCATACATACTATTATAAATATATATTTTCATACATTTCCTGTTAAATTGGTGCCCATGTGATTAACTCTAATTCATGCTAGTATTGATAGGCTTTTAATGTGTGTTGTACGATATTACTGAGTCTTGATAATTGACCAAGCAGGCACAGACTCTTCCGAGAACCCTCTGCCCAGTACAGTGTTTCCATAACCTGCCGTGCAGCATATTGCCAGAGAACGTCTGCAACAAGAAAGCGTTCATTACATGTATATACACAAACAAGCTACCTTACGGCGAATACAGGTCTCTTGGTTCAGTTACAAAGTTAATGAGATCCATATCATTATATGAAGAAATTTTCTAACGCGGATCGTTTCAATGGCCTATTGGTTAGAGCTTCCGACTCGGTTGCGGGAGGTCGCTGGTTCGAAAGCGCGGCCGACTCATACCAAAGAATTTTACAAATGGCACTAACAGCTTCCTCGCTAGGCGCTCAGCATTACGACGTTTTTGTTAGGAATGGTCGGTGTAGTGTGAATGCAATGTGTCTGGGTGGGGCATCATGCTACATGTCTGCGGCATGATTTCCCAGTGCTAGACATTACTATAAACTGCCACACTGCAGATGTCTGTCAAAATCCAAGAGACGCACACACTATACGATGCGCTGAATGAGTTCTTTGGCCCCTCGCCATCAAGATCGTCCGCTCTCCTCAGTGTGGATGGGAATAAGTTGGTCACTGAAAAATATGAAGATACTCGAAAGGTGGGCTGAGCATTTTAACTGCGTGTTGAACTGCCCAATATCCATCAATGAATCAGAAATTATTCGTCTGTTCCTCGTGCCAGTCAATAAATCACTAATCCCGTAAAAGACCCAGACAAAGATACGTCTGGTCTCTAGCTGCAAAGCTTATGATACAGACTCAGTCGCAGCAGCAATATACAATGTAGGATGTGATGCTTGGACTGAAAAGCTCAATCCTTTGTTATAGCCCATGTTAGAGAAACTTGAATTATTCACTAGTATAAGCGCTGTGGAATTATGAGAATCTGACAACCACTGAGGTATACCTTTGCTTTCCACTGCAAGCAAGATACTAGCCAAAATTCACCCCAAGCCCCTCACATCACACATTAACCAAAGGCTCTTACTAGAGAGCCAGAGTGTATTCCGGAAGGAGCGCGTACCATCAACATGGTGCTCGCTGCTAAGCAGTTGCAAGAGAAGTGCCAGGAGCAGAACGCTGACCATTTCTTCACTTTTTTCAACCTTACAGTTAGTAGAGAAGGCTTGTGGAAGACCATAGCCAAGTTCTGATGACCACGGAAATCAATCACCATGGTACAGGAATTCCTCGACAACATGGAATATCCGGGACAATTGTGCGACGTCCGAGCCCATTCCGTCTCGAACGGAGTGCAGTACGGCTTTTTTGGGGAGGGGGGGGGCGCCACCACTTTTCAGTCCCAAGTTCCCTGTGATGATCATTGATGCCTTCACAGACGGTGACGTACGAAAGCAGCATCAGATGCCGAACTGGTTGCAAACTGGTAAACCTCGAGAGTCTTCATGCCAAACTAAGATCACCACAGACAATGTCGTAGACTTACTATTTGCTGATGACTGCGCCCACAACGGTGGATCTGAAGGTGACATGCAACGCAGCATCGACAAGTTCTCTTATGCTTGGAAACAATTCAGCTTTACGATGAACACAAATAGACAACAGTAATGTAAAAGCCAGAAGAGGCAATAGTCTACGGACAAAGACGAAGGTCTTCAGAGTGGTAGTACTCCCTAAGTTACCATACGCCTGCGAATCCTGGAGTGTTTCAGCGCCATGCAAAAAAGTTGAACCACTTACACAACTTCTTGCCTCAGAACACTCATCCACGTCACGTAGCAACACATTATTCCGGATACTGTGGACTTCAAAACGTAGGCCTTCCAAATATTTACACACCCTTATGGCGAGCTATTCTTGAATTCTGTTGCAATGAAGAAATGCAATTTTACTCACTCTCATTTCATGTCCAATGTTCATTGCCATATATAATAATTATCAGACACGTGTAGATGTTTGCTTTCTCATATCAGGGGCTGTTGCTGAATGAGTTCGAAGCGCAAAACTCGTTGGTTCAAGCCAAATGTCAGTTTCAGTTTAAGGTGATCTATTTGACAAACTTATGTTGATGCGGACGGTGCAACATATAAATATTAGCGGCAAATGATAGGTACGAATGGCGCGTTTGCTGTCTAGAAATGTATATCTAATTTAGCTATATACATATACATATTAGCGGCTTAGGGATGATGTCATAGACATACCAACGGTAAATACGATTAGGTCAAGATTTTCACGAATACAGGTCTGCTTTATAATGTTTAATTTTTACTTCATAGTTTTCTTTGAGTATTTATTTATTTATTTATTTATTCATTTATTTATTTATTTCCTAATATTTGGTTTCTTCCAGAGATTCACAAAAGGTATGCAAACCAGGATGATGAAGGAGCTCTCTTGGAAGCTTTCGTAAGAGCTGTAGAGGAGGGAAAAATAGATATCAGCAAGTACGTAGTGGAAAAAAATACCAATATGACCTGATAAAATGTATATGATATTTTATCCGCGCATCTTCTTTAGAAAAATGCGAAAGACAGTTCGTGTTCAACCAAATACACCCTTTCAACCCCATCCACACACCGATAATATCATGCACTTAAATAGTTTGAACAGCTGAAAAACACTGAAGTAGTTTTCAACCTACACAATGTCTGATACACTTATCAGTCCGGAATGTGATAAGAGTTGTATTGCGCAGGGAATCCTAGTACAACCATTGTACATGCTGCATATCGATGTCACTTTACTATTTTTGCTGGTGTTGTCTGAGGTTAATCACAAGCAAATATACCCTTTGCTATTTTCTTTCTATTTGCTTTATTGAAATTGCTATTCTCTTCATCGGCAATGATATTTGAATCTTCAAATTCGAACAGGTTGTGTTCCAAATACAGTGGGTAAACGTTAACAGAATAATAACCCGTTTTTTTCTGAAACCGCTAATTGCTCAATCGTTTTACTCTCATCTGCAGTCTGGTCCAGGACAAGAGGGGAGACTTGAAAAAGAGATGGTGGTGGACTCCAGGTGATTCTTTCTTTCCTGCTATACCATATCCAGGCAAAAAATGAACAAATCACTACGTAAAAGCAACTCAATATCTTTTCTGGACTCACGATGTAGTATTTATAGACATATCTACCTATACAAACTTTTAAGTACTTGTATAAACGTTTATGAAATATGTTGATGCTGTTTATGTGAAACAGCGACTACCATTCAATAATTCGTAGCAAATGCCTTCAAGAGTGTTGTCATAATACAATAACCTAACGTAAGTCTTCAGACGGATGCCGTTTCTTAAAATCAACCTGTGTTGTGCATCTCATCGATATTAAATTGGTCATAAAACATTCATTTGCATAATTTACATTATATTACTTTCAGCCATTTGATTAACTATCAGATTGCCAGTTTAGATTGTTTCATAAAAGATTGATGCATTTATCCCTGACAAAAACAAATTAAGCAAAATTAGTATTGAAACAAATGCTCAACTTACACATTCCGCCATTTATCCACCAACGCTAAAAAATTTGCTGTTTGGGTAAAATATTGACGTGTGGTTATCACATTTAAATGTACACAGAAAGAATTCTCTAATCTTTTTCTTAAAACTGCAAATGTTAGGCAATTTTAATTGATATGATGCTGTTCTGCATGCGTATTATACTGTATTTCATTATAAATACACCAGATGAGATTGTTTCCAGCCAGGCATTTCGTTCTTGTCGTGCAAAATAACAACCATACAAGATGTCTTACTTGTTTAAGGTGAAAAGAAAAATGGAAATAGCTAATTTAGTACACCTCATATGTATTAGATTGAATAACGTTTTCATTATTTCTTAACACGTTTATATTAGGTCTAATTATTCATCATAAAATTGCATTCATTGAATTCTTGTATTACGTTCTGCTCATGTCTTGAATACAAATAGCTAGTATAAATTATGTGACTTGTTTTGTTTCCCTTTTAACTCTAATTTTCTCCTAGTCGCTTTAATTCATCTCTAAATATAGGTATAACATATACATATCGTATGGACCTTATGCCATTTTACGTACTTCACAAACAGACAGACACCGACAAGATTGTATGTCTCAATATAAAGTGAATTGGTCCACATAGCTTAAATTCCTATTTCATAGCGAATTAGACCTCGTGCACCTTTAAACCTCAACCCCCAAGATGTTCCATCCTTTATGCGGAGGATGAACTACTTTCCGTGAGGATCTGGCTCTCGTTCCTGACAATCTACGGATAGTTGAAATTGCTCGCTGCACTGGTTATATTATTTATTGCAACGAATACTTGCTTTCTAATTAGTTAAATTACCTTGATGTAAGATATTGTGTTTTGTTTGTGATGTGAAGTAGACTCTTCTTTCTTTAATCACAATCTACGTCATTGCAACAGCAGCAACAACTGTCAGTATGTAAATAAGAATGAGAAAGAAATCCGAAGGAGAATATAAAAGCAACAACCACAACAACAACTACAACAACAATAATAATAATAATAATTATTATTATTATTATTATTATTATTATTATTATTATTATTATTACAGTATCAACAGTAGCATTAATAGTGGTTTTACTGTAATTAAACACCTATTCTAGCATGTTAATGGTTTGTCTTACTCACTCATTATGTGAGTGTAAGACTAGATCCAGGTGATAATGCTGGTTGCAAGTTTTCATGAGCAGAAAGAAAATGCACTAGCAGAAGATCACAATATTTGCTGCGCAATGACCCAGATTATTCAATTCCCATCCCGAACAGAACCTAGAGAAGGGGTGGGGGTGAGTGCTCTAGCTGCAGATCGTCTTTCGATCAATCTAGAGGTTTGAAGTCGCTGTCATTAATGCTGTTGGAATATTAGGGTGGCAAATATAATGTAGGTAACTGATATAATTTTTACATACAATTATACAAAGTGCTGTACACAAGCCAACACACGAGTTCTGTATGCAGTGGTAGGATCAACATTCTTGAACCGTTTTGCATGTCTACTAAAACGTCCCCAGCAATATCCCATGGCTTTCAGTGGCGTACGCGTTGTTGCAGAAGTGTATGGGTTGGTTGGTAAGAAACATTGCATACGTCCGGATACACGGAATAACACAAAGCAGATGGATTTGAATAAATCCCTGATTATAGTGATTGGGATCATGATCATGTTCCAATTTTGTTGCGGTTGTCTGCTGATAACTACAACAACGACACCGACGACGAAGATGATGATGATGATTATGATGATCATCATGATGATGATGGTGATGAGAAAGAAAATTATACAAGATTATTATAAGCTGATAAAAAAACAATTGAACCAACATATATTTTAACATCTACTTCACGCAATAGAGTATTTTCATTTAACTGCATGTGATGTTAGATTATAGTACTCGCATTTATTCTCAGTCCTCGAACATTGCTTCTTTCTGAGATATTTGATTATATTCAGCTATGTAATCCTTATAAAGCTGCAAGTGCATTAAACAAAGAAGTAATGTAATAAACAATATGATGGACGTGCAAGAACTGAATTATAAGGTATATATCCATCTGAAAAACTATTAAAAACAGCTGAATCCCCAACAAAATATTACACGCACACAAGAAAACAAAACTAAACAATACAGAAAAAAGAAAAATAAGCGATCGTGAACCAATGACGGTATAGTTCACATCAAAGAAAAGGAAGACCGCTCCGGTGGCCTAGTGGTTAGAGCGTCGCCCCGGCTGCGGGAGGTCGTGGGTTCGATCCCCGGTCGAGTCATACCAAAGACTTCTAAAAATGGTACTAACAGCTGCCTCGCTAGGCGCTCAGCATTAAGAGGTTAGTGTTAGGACTGGTTGGCCTAGTGTCAGGATAATGTGACTCGGAGGGACATCATACCACATGTCTGCGGCATGATGCCCCGGTGCTAGACATCACTATTAACTGTCACAATGCAGACATCGTAGCGATATGACTGAAACATTGTTAAAGCTACGTTAAACTCTAAATCACACACACACACACACACACACACACACACAGAAAGAAAAGGAAACACATACGCATATAGCCATTCCAACAACATGGTTGTGTTTAAAGGTTTAACAAAAAGGGACTTATACCGTAATTTAATTCCATATTTAATAATATAGAGCAAACTGTTAAGTGCAATCATGATCGAACTCCAGTCTATACGGCACTCTCTCTCTCTCTCTCTCTCTCTCTCTCTCTCTCTCTCTCTCTCTGACTTACATACATACATACATGCATACACACATACTCACACATACATACATACATATGTACATACGTACATACAAAAATAGATACATACATATATGCATAAATACATACACACACATACGCTCACACACACACACACACACACACACACACACACATACACACATACATACATGCATACATAGAGGGGCCCCGAGAGGCCGAGTGGTATAAAGCGTTCTCCGTTAAGGATCGCTGCCATCTCACCTCTCTCTGCGTGGATTCTATTCCCGGATGCGGCCAATGTGGGTATATGAGAAAGCTTGCCAGTAGCTTCTCGTGGGTCGGTGGCTCTTTCCGGGGTTTTCCCGGGTTCTTCCTCCACCGTTAATACTGGCCGCCATGTATAGCCTATCGTGTGCTGAAAATGGCGTTAAACCCCACAACAACATACATACATACATACATACATACATACATGCATACATACATACATACATACATACATACATACATACATACATGTATGGGCATATACTGAATTTGCTTTGAATCGTTTTGAAAAAAAAAATATAAAAATGTTTGGAGTCGAACGGGCTGTAAGAATCGGAGAACTTATGCGACTTTTGTTTCTGTTGTGTACACGCGTCAACGTGACGGTGAGTTGGTTGTATTTCTTAATTCGTCTTTTCATACCAATTGATTATACACAATACTAGAAAGGGGATCTCAATAGTTTCGGCCTTCGGTCCCATGAGCTTTATTCCATCACATACACACACCCCTACATAGGCATCGACCCTGCACGTGGGTGAAAATTCTAGATACCTTGTACACATCTGCAGACGAATTCAATTTTATATTATGGTTTCAAGCCTCTATATTGAACGCGTAAGAGAAGCCATTGAACATTTCTAATGACCATCCATACTCTTATCTATAGGCTTCACTTTTACATCTCGAACGGTTTAGTCGTTGTTGTGAGACGTTACTTACGTCCAAACAGACATAATAACACAGTTCTCGCCTTTTCTTTGAAATGCACTGGGGATTGAAATAGTATGAGTTATTATAATTAGGATCATGATCATGTTAATTTTATTGTGATACCGGTGATGGAGATGCTGCTGAAGATGAGACGGAGGATAATGATAGAAATAATGATATTGATTGCTATGCTGAAGAAGACTTCAAGAGAGACGATGGCGACGAATATGACGATAAAGAATTCAGGATCATTATGTGTTGATTAAATGCATAAAAGCTGAATATTTCGTAATATCTAATTACAAAATAACTCTCATAATTGTATTTAACCTTGGAAATATGGATGTCACAAGAAATTGTAATATTCATATTTATATTTCAATTGCTCAGTGTGTTCATTCTGATATATTTGATGAACACGTAAATGTAAACGTCACAAAAATCATTAAAACAGAAGAGTAAAAATTCCTGCTCATTAATTAAACATAAACTCATATAAGTATTTGGATGCACATGAACGTATACCATTGTATTCATAACGTATTGGAATAAATGCTTTATAATAGTGCTGTACCGTTAAAATGTAACATTAATAAGGAATTAATTATTTTTGAAAGTATTTCTTTTAAAAATGCCTAATTTTTCTTTATATTACCACACATGCAATAGTATTTATCACATGCTGAAAATTAGTTATTCTGTTTATTCATGGAACGAATCCAGTCATTGATCCCTGCATATACTAGCGCCATCTATTGCTAGGATTTAAATGACCCTAAGACTGCGAAGTTTAATGCATTTGCATCATCAGCATCAGTCCTTGTTTCTTAAATAGGCGAGGTGGTACAGATGGTCATTTTTGAGGTATGATCCATAGAATTGACTTCCATGGTGTGAATGATAAGAGACAATCAAACAATTAAACTAACACTTCAAGACACCACACGAACTCTTAATTTCGTACATTTACCTACACTTCCAATCGTTTTGGTAGCCTGTTCATACATGTATTAGCGATTAAAGAAAACGGTAGGCTTGGGAATACGTTGCTTTTTTTTTTTTTTCTTCCCAATAAATTACTTTTCTGACATTTTGTCCACTATTTTGCCCTCTATGATCACAAAGTCTGTCTGATACGGCACAATGTAGCACATCGAGTGATTAAGTTCCATTGTCACTGTAGTACATGAAACAACTTCGTGGAGAAACAAACAGAGCAGTCATCTTATTCGGTACAAAATCATTTCCATCCTTGAATGGTAATTTTCCATTTGATTCAAGATGTGCTTGTTACCTTGCTGCAATTAAAACGTTTGAAGGCACACGCATGATGGGAAATAGTGTATTTTCACATGTGAAACTATAATACAGACCAGGGGTCTTAAAGTAAAATCACTTAGAGGGTCACATGAGGACTAGTAGATTAGCATAAGGGTCGCAATACTGAAACGTTTTGACCCAACTAAAGCGGCTCATTCTAAAGGTAGCCAGTTGAAATGTTGGAAATAAGAACATGTAACAATTGAAGTTTTATCAAATCTGACTGGCTGTGAAGAAAACAAAAGCAATATTAAACTATTGTACAAATTCCTGGTATCTTTATGTCCGGAGGAAATAAAATGTACTGGTTGGGTGTTTGATATCCCTGATACAGACACATATGTTTCACATGTAAATTATAAATATGAAAAAGATATATAAAAAATTATTTTTCATATAAATGTATATATGTCGCAGTCAGGTATATAATAAACGCATATAATATCAGAAGAATACGAGAACAACATTATGTCAGTGGTGTTGTTAGATGAAAATGTGTTAATGGCATTGGCTTTGTGACAACAGCAAATTTAAAGCAACAACAGTAACAATCCAAAAATATTCACCAAAATAGAATGGAAGGTATCTTGTCTAATTTTAACATCTTTTTGTTTACTCAAAACAGGACAAAATATTATTTCAAACACTTATAACAATTAATTAAAGGATATGTTCATTTATGAGAAAGAGTCTAATGACAAACATGTCATATATTTGACTCAATAAAATGGTTCTTTTAATGGTAAGTGTTAGGAATAATGCTTATCGCCGATTTATTTCCCAACATGCCACAGCAGAGGACCAATTTATATAAGACTATGACAAACATTTTGATAAGCTTTTGAAAGCAGCTAAAAGTTTTAAGAGAAATAAATTTTATAGAGGCTATATCCCCATGCATGGAAACAGAAGGTAAGAAACAATATATACTATAAAGCCTAATTCCGATACTGAACAGAAAAGTAAACAAAACATCTATCAGTGTAAGGCCATTTTGGCACTTCGGTTGAATTTCAAGGTATAAAATCTCCGTTCATCTTGATAAAAGTTTAAAAAATTATTGAGACTAGACATCAGACGTTGCACAAAGTTTTTGCTATAAAAATGTCCCAGCTTACTTAAGGGTTTATCATGGATTCAATTCACATTTAGATCGTTTCTGAGCCTTTACCAAAATAAATAAATTAAATGAAGTCATAACAGTATGTAAAGTATACTCAACATATCTGTGAATTTGTTCTAATTAATGACACTTGGTTGCAGACACTTCGTCAACACCAGCATTTCATCAACATGATGGCAAATTCGACGACACGTGATTCCCAAGACACTTCGTCGAATTTTCAGTTTGTCGACAAAATGATTGACAGATGGCACGTACATCTCTATAATGTATTTCATCTATTTATAGAAGATTTAATAAACAAAAGGGTATCATGTTAAATCTCCCAGCTTTATGCTGCTTACCAAACAAAGCCTAAAATCGTTAATACCTTATTGATCTTATAATTGTGGAGGTAATCATTTCCTTTTCCTTCCTCTATATCCCGCATTGGGTGAAGATACATCGGAAAATTCGACTTATTGTATTTTGGCTAATTAATCAATGTATGTAAGATTTATTTGTAGGTTAATATATTTCTTTCTTGGTTCAAAGTCGGAGTGTAAATTAATTGTTTTAGTGCGTCTACAAAGGTTATAAAGATAACTAATTAACGCACGAGGGCATCTGCTTTAATCCGCATGAAATCATATTCGCACAATGTATCCATTAATAAGAGCTATGAGGTATATAATAACGCTAAAACTAACCTAACGAAGCTGTGAATGTTCGAATTATCGTGGTTACTTATTGTTTTTAAAATTTTATCAATTTCGTGAAAGTGCGAATAAAAGAGATTGATTACTGTGCGTTGGCATATTGTAGGCAAAGCCTGTAAATTCGGAGCATTTGATTAGTATGCACGTGGAATAACTAATGTATGGCCTTTGTGTATGCGATAAGGCATTATAGAGTATTTTAGATTATAATCAGATTTAATTAATGAAAGATTGCTAAGGGAGAGTATTACATATATGAACTCGAATACACATATTGACAGACCAAAAGAAGCAAATTCTCCAGAAGTGTCAGTACATAAGGTCTATACATTCTCATTATCGAGATGTCAATCATAGCAAGACAAAATCCTCTCTATTGATTTTAAATGTGGTTACTAATATAAAAATATATATATATATATATATATATATATATATATATATATATATATATATATATATATATATATATATATATATAAAAAATCAATTTGTTTAGATTACAACTTTGAAGTATTTTTTTCAAGTTTAGTGCCATTTTTTTATAAAGATAATATTACAATTAAATTACAAAATTTTCTTAAAATGAGTCAATTCAATTTCATTCTATCATTTTCCATCATTTTCTTAAAAACTGGCTCTGCCATAAAGCTTATAACTAAGCCAACCGAATCCATCTTGTTTACGAGTTGAAGCCTGCATATAGTTACTTATTTCTATTTTCCAAATGAAAAGCAGATTATTGTGAAAGAGTGAAAATATGAACAAGATTTCATTGTAGTCTAAATGTGCTATGGGTATACATAAAATATCTAAGAACGTAAAGGACTGTTTGTGACGCTAAATAAGGTTTCCTTTTAACATTTACAATTGAATAGTTACTTTTAGAAAACATTGAGAACTTGAATGACTTATTTTACTACTGACTGCCATGGAACGTGGTGACTATGCTCTTGCTATTAATGTGTCTTACTTAAAGGTAGTGATCTTAACATACATCCTAACAGAGTATATTTCGCCTTTCATAGGTAATTTCACTTGCACCCATAGACAGTATATTTCACGTTTCACGGGTATTGTAACTTACACCCACGGAACGAGCCTATATTTCAAGTTTCATGGATACCTTAACTTATATCCAAAGAGAGTATATTTCATGTTTCATAGGTATCGCAACTCTAAATCATTAATATCTGGCTACTGGGTTTTCCTGGAGATTTGCAAACCATTCAATGATGTTACGTGCTTTAAATTTTAAACAGGAAATGAAATACGTATTGAGTTCGAAATAAAACAATCATGTTTAGTGTGTCTGGTTGGCAGATCATTTGCACTGAATGTCCAGTCATTTTATTTAAATGAAACTATTTTTGGAAGATTTAACATGCTATATGCTGTCTTGTTTTATCTGTTGTGCCCAAGTTGGTGTCTAGCATATAACTCAATAATTAACTTTATAATTACATTTGCAAATAGTGACATCCTCATATAGTTTTGTGTCTTAAGTAATAGCTTGCTATTGTACTGTAGGCATCATTTAATACGCTCTTTTTGCATTTCATTGCCTTATTGTCCATCCTGATTTAGCTTTAATGTGTTGTGTTGATGTCAGCTGGGTTATCATTTTGGAAACTTGTATATCTTATATTTTCTTTACAAAATAATGTAAACTTAGTACACGCATGAACAAATTCAAGTAGTATGGTTTCGATGATTTGCTTTTCTTTCCTTTCTACAAAGGTGCTCTTAAATTTGGAATTCTGTTCAAGACAGACAGACAGACAGACAGACATGGAGAAAGATAGAGATACATACATACATACATACATACATACATACATACCGAAAGAGAGGCAGGAATGGAATGAATGCACAGTCGTTTTTAACTTCAGAATTCTAACCCGGGAGGGTGTTACTAAACTTATTCGGAACTATTGGCCATGGTTGTGCGCATGTACCGTAATCATGTTCATACGTAAAATTAAACACCCATTGTAACGATATGACATTGCTCTTTCAATCCGCTTAAAGTTCTCATACTTACACGGGTCTTATAGATAAAATGTTTTTAATGCATTCATTCGTTTGGTTTGTTTTTGAAAGCAGCACATTAACATTTTCCTTCATAAATACAGTACAACTTAATGTTTCGTCAGAAGTTAAATTACGCACAAGATGCAGTATCTGGCAATCACGCACAAAGATCATATGTCGCCTCTCTCTCTCTCTCTCTCTCTCTCTCTCTCTCTCTCTCTCTCTTTTTCTCTCTAACCGCTCCGGTGTCCATGTGGTTAGATCGTCCTTTCCGGATGCGGGAGGTCGCGGGTTTGCACCCCGGCCAAGTCAAACCAAAGACTTATTGAAATGGTACTAGCAGCTGTTACGCTTGGATCTCAGCATTAAGAGGTTAGTGTTATGACTGGTCGGCTTGGTGTCAGGATAATGTGACTGGATGGAACATGATGCTACAGGTCTTGGGCATGATGTTCCAGTGCTAGACATCACTATAAACTGCAGCACTGCAGACATCGTAGCGATATGTCTACAATTCTTAAAGCTACGATCAAAAAAAAACCACACAATCACTCTTTCTGTCTCGTCTGCGATCAAACATTCTTTTTTTTAAAAGCTCACTTAATAATGCTGATAAAATTGCAATTTGTTCTAAAATACAATTTCACACTGACAATAAAGCCGCAAATTCTTAACAGTTGGACAAATTTGTTTCAAAACTTTATTTGACACGCATAATAAAATTGTAAATTCTTAAGAGTTTCACGACTTTTGTTTTGTTCACAGATGGATGATCCAAAAAATAAGATTGGTTTTCTCTTAATAGAAAGAGCACAACGAAACGTGCCATTTACTTCAAAATCTCGTTTTCAGTTCTATCTGGATTTTTTTTCTATAGTTACCCTTGTAAATGTAGATGAAGATAGTTTGCTGACAAGTGACAAATAAACAATTTGAAAATTAGATTCCTTATAATTTTATTTCTACCAATTACCAAACTACATGAGATATCAACATACTGTATGTTGCTCCTGAGCGCATTCACTCCTTTCCTTCGGATTCATTTCGTATATCACTCTTCGCTCCCTCCCTCTCCATTTCCTTTGCATTTATTTTTAATATATTGTACACCCTTTGTAGATTGCTATTGTCCAGTTTAATGTAGCTCGATATCTGCACAATCTACGTGCATTCTCTCCTGCGTACTCTCACGCACGCACACACGCACTCGCAATGACACGCACGTATATTCACAACTGAAAATACTTCATATAACAATTTCTATTTCGAGGCTTTTGTCAAAGTACACAGTTGTTGATGATAAACTTGAGCGCATTTGACTGCCACTTCTGTCCGAAGGTACTCATATATACAGCGTTAATTCGAGTGGTCTTACTCGTGTTGCAATATTGACGCACCATATGTTCTGTACGCAACGCCTGACAGCATCCAATTCTTTCATCCGTATTTTTATAACTAGTCTGTTTCTCCTCGCTCACTCCCTTCTCGTCCACTTTTACATTTCATTTTAATTTATTTTACATTCCTGATCCATTGTTGTTGTCCCGCTTACGTAGCTCGTTAAGTTTACAACCTACATGCATTCTTTCTAGTTCAAACACACACGTACACACATAGTCGCAAACGGACGCACTACTATTTTCACTACTGAAAACATTTCTTATAGTAATTTCTGTTTTTGACCGGCCGCATTTGTCACAATACACAGTTGTCAATGATAAGCTTGAGCGCACGTGACTTCTGCCTCGACCATGCGAAGGTATTCATATACAGAGCATAAATTCGACTGGTCTTACTGGCGTTGCATGCAGTGTGTTCTAGCAACGGGTCTCTTTGTCTATATTGCACGAAAAATATGTACCAGGGAAATCAATATCATCTTAGTTTCTAATTGTTTTTAAATATGTGCTCTTTTATGCATGTATATCTTCTAATGAATCTTCTAATTTCGTCGCCCTTTAATCTCTCAACTATCACACCGAAAAGAAATGAATTTGTACATACTTAGAATTAAAACGAAAAACAAACAACATAAGGAAGAACATGATTTGTTATATCGTCTTATGTCCTTAATAATTATGTATCAGTGATAATGCCCATTGTTTGTATATCAAGAGCAAGGTAGAGCGGCCATTAAAGTAAATATCGCATGATCATAATTAACCTTGGCTGTATATAACAAAGGATTATTGAAAGGTTTAAAAACTGTGGAAGTATAGGCAACAAAATTAAACATGAAATGTGATATCGTAATACATTTGTAATATTGAGTCTAAATTGGCTGTAGCGTCATAGTAGTAAGATTTCGTTCGTACTCATAAAAAGAATTTTGTTCATATTCAGCTTTAAGTTAAATTAAATTTGCTAAAATACATTATCAAACTGTGAAACATACAGGAATGAGGGAAAGAAGAATGAATAGTCGTAATTTAGAATTATTTACTATGATATGCTGAATTACGGAACACGATCCATTTCATTCACTGTTAATTTATTGCAACTTTTGAGTACTTTGCTAATTATTTACAGTAAAATACATATGATTGGTTGAAGACATGTGTGTTTAAATCAATTAAAACACTCGTCGCATAATTTTCTTTAATAATCGTGTTCTCCCCTTCCCTATCCTCCAACCTCTCTCTCTCTCTTGAGCTAAGTTGGAAGCTGCACTATCTCTGATTTGCCATCAAGCAACATCTGAGGCAACACAGCATTTGCATCTACGTATTGTTCCTCAAAGATTTGGATACGACGCTTGAAAACTTCATCGGCAATATGCAAAGTAAAACTGAAACAAATAAGAACAAAGTCATTTTGCCACAAACTTCTGGCAATTTATAAAGCAGGAATAATATCGAGAAATGGGAAGGAAATTCATTGATTTGGCCTTTAGACCCTACCCCCTGTTTCCAAAACGCCAGAGAAGGATTTTGCTGTTGGTATAAACGACACTTTCAAACACTTTATTGGCTATATCATACCTGGAAAACGGTAGGTAAGTGTTAGCCCCGCCATCAACAGAGGCAGCCAACCGTTGCTATCCTGGGCGCTTCTCGACCCGCTTACCATGGATTAAGGTCATTGCTTTGTCCATGGAGCTACCATGGTTCACGCCATTGAAAGAAATTACTGATTACAATAGGGCAAGCAAAACAGCAAACAAGTAGTATGTAATTCGAACACTGTGGTTGCTCCAGTTCATTAGCATGCATACAACCAAGTTAGGATTGATAACCCGAAGAGGTTTCAGAGACAGACAGACAGACAGACAGACAGACAGACAGAAGAAGAAGAAGAAGAAGAAGAAGAAATAGTGATTTTGAAAAGACATTAAGCAAACAGATTATGCTGACATGTCGACAATTTGATTACGATTAGTCACTCGACCCAATATGAAACTTGTTTTCATCGGTAGAAAAGAACGGCATAAACTTTATAAATTCTATTTCTAAGAAAAAGTGTATCTTTCAAATATTATGATCAATTTTAATTTGTTTTGTAATCGATTAAATTGTTATATTGTACATACGAGGCTTCGTGATCTTGTATTTTATATCTTTGCTCAGATCCCTGTTATTATATCCATTAAATTTATAGTTTATATTATTTATCACTCGATCCGGGTAATAACACCGTCGTCTTATCATTATCATCCCCCTTGTAGATTATTATTATTATTATTTTTATTATTTATTGCATATTTATTTATTGTTATTTATTATTATATATATATATATATATATATATATATATATATATATATATATATATATATATAGATACATACATACATACATACATACATATACTGCTTTATAATTTTGTCATGTGGAAGTTTTAGGTGAAATAGATTTATTTTCTTTATAAGGGGTATGATCTGGAAGTCATGGTTAATTTAGTTATGTTTCTCTTGTATAATTAAATTATATGTATGACGTGTAGGATTATGCGAATGGTAAGGAGAGTAACCCTCTCTAATACATCAGTAATAATAATAATAATAATAATAATAATAATAATCATGACTCTCTCCATGGATGATAATATTGCGAGGGTTCCAGTGATTATAAGTATGGTAAGGGGATAGTAGTTTAGTCTATAAGAGGAGGGAAAGGAAGATAAATAGGGGTTATATTTTGTTTACAAGACGATAATATGGAAGTTATAGGGGAAATGGACTTTGTTTATGCTAGGAATCTACAGAAACCAAGCCGTATCCTGTGGCCTGCAAAATGATTGGCGTCACAAGGTGTCATGAGAGATAACAAAGGTGGTGCAGCCCTTGGGCCATCCAAAATGCCCTCATGCGGCGCTCAGGGTGGTTTGAGTTTGAGACCCCAGGCCTAGGGAATGGTTTTCACAATATTTATATTTCTTGAAAAGATTACTATGAAGAAGAATGAACAAACTTCGCGTACACTACAAGGTCGATCACAGAAAGGAAAAGAATAAATTTGAAAAACAATAATATTAGTCCAATTTAATGTAAGATATTGTATTTTCAAATCAGTGAATATCGCATGTACAAAAGACTTTGGGAGAACTACATAATGGTTATTTTAATAAATCGGTTGTGCCCTGTTCTTTACATTATGATCGCCAATCTATGTTTGACAATGTAAACTATCAATGTGCAATGCACATTATTGACACTAGATTTGTATTGTCCTTCTTGCCAAAAAAAAGTGCTTCTCCATGGGAAACCAGAAGCGACTCATATTGTCAGTTCTTTTCTATTGTATACCTGTAAATGATGCATTTAACCAAAAAAGAACTATTCTCCCTAGGGCATTCACTATTGCTGGCATTGAAATATACTAAACATAGACTTTTCCTCTGCATTCATCCGTAATGTAGCATGTCAGCTGTTATTGATTCCAACTCGAATTTCAAAGCAAATAGTACGTTTTCATTAAATCTTTCCAGAGACCTGCTAACCAGTTGAAATTGTTATTTTATTCAAAAGCAATATCAATGTCAAACGATAAAAACTCTTTATCTTGACTTTTGAGTAGGGAAACAAAACTGACAGGGTGATTTGTCCTGGTTCCGGTAAGATAATTTGCACTTAAGGTTCCGTTTGCTTCATTCGAATGAACCGTTTTCAGAGAATGTGACGCAAATAATGCTGAGTTTTAGATTGTTGATTATAATTTATTACCTAAAAAAGCTGTTTCCAATGGATCATGGTTCAGTTTAGTATATTCCTAAGGACCATAATACCAAAGTACCAGATAACCACAACTACTATTGGGACCACAATTCCTTCCAATAAAAATAATTTCCTTCCAAAGATTTCCCACTTAATTATATAGTACTATTTTGTACAGTTTAACCACTGATCGTAGAGAGGCTAATTTCTCAACAAAACACACATTTTGCCTCTAAGCAACATATTTAATACAGAGAAAAGGTTGTGAATACATCCCAATAAAAATATGAACATTGATAATAGCACTAAATGGTACTAAAATTTTTAGTAGACAGGTACAGTTAGCTGCACACGTTTTCCTAAGTTTAATTTTCTCGCATACCATATTGAATAGTAAGACTCACCAACCACTGAAATATATTCATTTAAGAAAGCCCTATAAAGAAATAACTGTTTGTTGTTTCTCCACTTTATTATGTACATACTAGGTTTTAAAAGACAAGGTATCCTTTAAGCTGAATCTCCATTTAGCTTTATACCCTTTCCAGTTGATGTATAGTTAAAGTTATACAGTTTATCCGTTGTTGTAATCTCTATTTATTTATCTACCGATAGATTGGCTATACATTTATATGGAATAAACTGATACTTAGGCCTAAGGCAATTTGCTAATTGAGATCAACGCTCATTTGCATGGATGGAGGTCAATACATTCATCTTCGCTGGTCAAGGGTCATTGATCCCCTTCAGTCGCATATAACACATATACGGATCCTTTGAGGCCGATCAAAGTGGATCGACAACCCTTCATTCAACCCATTTTATAGCGCAAAAAGATCAGAATAGAAGCCAAATAAAATTTATCGCGCTGAAGAATAATGAATTCTTTTCTCTTTTCTCCTTTCTTGCCGTCACCCTATACAGATGTATTTATATGATAACTTGCTCATTTATAATTTGATCTTATATATGATCTTATATATGTATTTTTGTGTTTGAATATATATATATATATATATATATATATATATATATATATATATATATATATATATATATACTATATATATATATATATATATATATATATATATATATATATGTGTGTGTGTGTGTGTGTGTGTGTGTGTGTGTGTGTGTGTTGAATGATTGATT